>JAVQJG010134629.1:0-56158 GCA_036024015.1 Craterocephalus amniculus | reverse complement strand
GGGGGGGGGGACGACATTCATTTCATAAAACTAGCATGCATTATTGCACCATAGTCATGCTGGGATAAAATGAAAAGCTCTTTACCCCAATTTGCATATGATGTATGACAATAAATAACTCAGCTGGGGAATGCTACAGCAGCTCTGTTTCATTACATATTAGTTTTATGACAATATATTTACCAAAGAGGCGAGTTTTGCACAAAAATTAAGGAACTACTGTTGTTGCCATTCAGTCTGTTTAGTATTCATGTACACACACACACACACACACACACTTCTATGTGTATGTTTGCTGATGAAGCCTCATAATTTATAATGAGGTCCAGCCTTCCAATATTGTTTTTAGTAAAATAATTACACATATAACAAGAGGGACACAGAAGACACAGAAGAATGTTGTGCTGTGTATTCTTTGTGTGTTATCATGGCCTGTAATAAGTAAAGATTCCCTCCCCTATGTACAGAGATACGACACGCATACACGTTCATTAAACCATAGCATCCTGTCCCTGACTGGAGAGGGTCATGTTTTTGATGAATGGACTGTGCTGCACGTAGCTTCAGGCAAAGATTCGGCACCTCGAGAGGCAGAGAGGACACAAGTCTGAATACAGCAAAGAAAGACAAGAAAGAAAGGGAGGAAATGAGGGAGAAAGAGATGAATCTGGATTACCCTGGAGTTCTGTCTCCCCCGAGTCCTGCATCCAAGATACATTATGAATCTAATGTGCTATTATTCTCTATCACCCCCCTAAGCCTAAAACATCTGTCCTTGGGGTGTCTCCAGTAATAGACAAGGGCTTTCGGACCCTTCGCTAAGACAAGATAGCTGCTTCTACAAGGGCACTTGACATCCCGACTTAATCTGCAAATGCTTCCACAAAATCGACATTGCCTAGAGAGGATAGCAATCAGCAGTCACGCTGTTTATCGCTGTAGGAGAGCAGGCACAGAGAAACCTGACCTTTTGGGGAAATTTTTTTTTACTGGGTTTCCAACTTTAAAATACATCATTCTCCTTTTGAGTTTCTTCAAGGTTAGTTTGATATATGTTTTAAGATATTTGAGGTTGAATTGCAAAAAAGCATAGTGTCTAATTTTATTTGGTACAATACAAGTTTGCATGCCTCCATTTGTAAGCACAAAGTCATAATTTGCCGTCCCCATATTTTACTTGCTTTTGCATCAATGGAAAGAATTTATTTACTTTTCTAAGTGAAAAAAAAAGAAAAGTGAAACATTAAACTTCCATTGTTCTCCACATTTCTAATATAAAAATGGTTTTATGTGATTGTGTTGATCATTCTCTATAAAGTGATCCCTAAATGTCCTATGCTCCAGTTTCTCAGTTCATTAATGTATGTTTACAGAGTAAATCTAGTGATATAGCCTACTATTATTTTTCCCAATTGTCAATAGATCCTATAAATTGGATAAAAATAACAATGAATTCAAGTAACAGCTGAGCCACTTGTACCAAAAGTAACATAAAAGCACATGCTGCTGAGTGTAAGAATACTTTATTTAGCATTTATCCTATATAAGTACATTCCTCTGATAAAATGAAAGTACAAAACTGAGGTTTGAGACTGCAGACCTCTTCCCCAACTGACCAAGTTCAGCTTGTGATCAACATTAGAAATGTACACTAAATTTAATTACGTCCCAGGCCAGGTAAGAAAGTCTTTTGATAATGTTTTGTTCAACTCTTGCCAGATTCAATGGGAAGACTTACTTGGTGGAGGTAACAAATCAAACCAAAACAGAGTTTACTTTAACCATTATTAATGTTTAAGCTTTGCAAAAATGACAGTGTCCAGCTGTTGTGCTAAATTATTTAGCAATTCTGAAAAAAATTAAATATTCATGACCAATTTCAAGCAGTTATGTCTTCAGTAGACATGAATAGGCTTGGGCTCAGGGCCTGGTAGGGAAATAAAAAACTATGTAGACTTTGGTTTTGGTCTTTTAACATATTTTTTGACCATTCATGAACATATATATTAATTGGGGATTTGAACACCTGATCATGATCAGGAGAACTTGGCCTGACTATACAACCATTTCTCTTTGACCATACTTGCACAACAAAAGGGTGCACTTAACATTTTTTGGTGCCACACCCTCAGAAAGTAATTGTTTTCATATGATTCCAGATACATTATTAATGATTTTCATTTTTAACATGAAAGATCTCTTAATGGAGGCATAGTATTTGATGTCGTATTTCTACTAATTGAATTAAATCTAGTCAAAGAGCAGAAATATTTGTCTTGAGGGCTTTTGAAACCTAAAGCTCTGATTACTTATGCATCCTGTTTAATGAAAAGAATATATCTTGATTCATTAATTATTAAGGAGAGGGGAAAAATACTATGAGAACTCATTAGTCTAAAAGAAACAATGTCTCTTTGTTAGACAGGACGGGATGGCAACAAATCTCCTGTTAGAAACACAAAAGTTATATTGATCCATCAAACGCTGTAATGTAAGCATTTGGTCTGTTTAAAGAGATGATGCGAACAGATGGCCAAACCTGTGCCTTTCACTTCTGTTTCTATTGGGCAATTAAAAGTTTCTCAATGTTTTTCTCACCCCCCTCCCTCAAAGTACAGATTGCAAACATGACAAAGGGTCAAATATCTGCGAGGGAAAAAGGAGTGGAACAACTGTTCCACCAAGCTGCTATGGCCACAGCTGGTGCACGCACAGGCAAGTGTTCACCTGAACGAGGGCCGGTAATCACCCTACACCAAAGTGAATAATTAGTGTAATAATTACCCGGCTTAGGACGAAACTGCGAGCTGCCCTCTTTCATTGTGCCATCAAGAATAACAGGTGCTGAAAGTGCCTCGAAGGGACAGAGATTAAAAATTATTTCGTTATCCCAGGTTTGCTGCAGGCACCACTATCATGTGTTTTATCCTGTCATCCACAGCGAGGGTCATGTGGGGGGCTCATTTTCCTCCGGCTTGGCAGTTTTGGGAGCTGTGCATTTGACAGAGAGTGAATGTTGTTTAATCTGGGAGTGTGAGCTGTCCTTGAGCTTCCTGGACTCTCCAAGTCCACATAACCTCCAGCTACATGGAGGTAGGTTGCACTAATAACTATTATTTGCTGCCATGATGCCTTTCCTCATTACAAGAACTAAATATCAGTGAGAAATGTTGTTGTTAGTGGGAATTTGTATTGATTTTATATTGACTGGGTTTACCATCAACAAAATAGAGATAATAATTGGAAGTATTTAGATTAATGATTAAAAAGTGGACACAATCTGTCTGATTTCTGTGGCAGCCTAATGGATGTGTTCTCTCTGTTTTGACTTAAGCAATGAAGCAAGTGAGCCTAAGGGTGTTTATTCTTGTTGGAATTACTTAAAGACTTGTCAAGATGCCACAACTCGTGCTTCAGTTCCCAGGCTCTTTTTGTGTTGGTTATTCTGACTTCCTGTGTGTTTTTGAAATTGCTACAGCAGGTGCAACACATATTAGACCCGGCAAGTTAAATATTAGTTTCTAATGCTTCAAAAAGTGTATTTTGTGTTTTAATCAAAAGAAAACTGGGAAAGTCTCTAAGTGTTACATATAAAAAAACTATGAAGGATCATTACATCTCTATCAACACTAATACTGAACTGAGGAACCATAATGCCATATCATTCTAGTGTTACACATAAGGACCCAGGTGAATAAATAGCTGTTTGGATGGGTTTCCTCAATATTTCTATTCAGCAGTGACTAGAATATGTGAATGTCTATGCAAAATCAAGATGAATGTGCGGTTAAAAGAGACATTGGTTGATTATAGTATCAGTATGACATGCAGCACTTTATCTTTTACCCTGCTCTGTTGTCTTATAATGTTACATCATTAGTTTCCCTGACAATGATTTAGCATTCAGCCATCTACCCCATTGACCTGTACTGTGTTTAAATGTAACCTTCTTTTTGCCCTACCCATCATTTGTCACCTCTGAGCTGTCAAATATACACAAATTGGACACAACCTGCCATGGCCATTTGACAGCAAGACACAGAGGGGCTGAGAAACAGGCTGGGCAGTCAGCTGCATCTATTACATTTACATGGTCTGGGAAGGTTAGTGAGTTGTTCCTGAAAGATTACCGCCTCTAATTTCTTTGGGGAGGGTGGGACCTTGGTTCTGCTGCCAAGCCTGCTTTTCAGGTCAGGGCTCCCTGAATGTTAACTAAGACCCAGGAGCAGGGTGGCAAGCAGGCTGGGGGACCAGAGGAAAGCCTGGTCCTGCTCTTGCACTGGCGGCCAGGAAGTCGTGCAGAAAGTCGCCATCCATCTTTGGCAGAGTCCTAATGACCCATTCTTGTTGAGGTCTGTGGTTAGCAAGCCTAGCTCTCCAGTGGTGCATCCGACCTCTTGCTAAGTGCAACACCAGTTCTGAAATCTCTGCCAGCCAAAAGACAGGCTTGTTTTTTTTTTTAGAGGAAAAAAAACTCCAGTGTTTCCTCTGCAGGAGGCAGAAGTGTTTGATGTCTTCGTCAACCTTTAGGTTGTCTTCTTCAAGCTATGCTGCAAGACATTTCCACATGCTGCTACAAAGATGCCTTCTGCTTTCAGCATTTTTCCCTTATCTTTCACTTTGATCTAAATTATTAAACTATTTCAGCTCAATCTCCAACTGTGATGAGCACTGCAGCTGTTATTCCAACTGCTATTGCCTTTTGTTTTAGAGTGCTATAGAAGATCTCCTTGTAACAGGCAGCCAAACGCATAAAATACTCAAGTAAAACATATCTTATGACGCCGTCTAACCAGAGTAAGCTCCAGCTAATTCCATTCAGTGTTTGCAGAGAACAAAGAAAGCATTTACCGTATAATCCCATTTAATCTTTATTAGCATTAATGCTAATGTAGTAAAGAGGTGTATTTTGCCTGTACCTGTGGAGTCTTTTTTTATGATTTATATCCATACAGAGTGGGCTATGCTCAGGTGCACATCATAATAAACACCAGTGCTTACACAGTGTCATACAGTGTACAACTTGTAATGAAAATGTTACAATAAGCATACATAGCATTCTGACACCTTGTACCACAAGTACAAATTGTATATCATATCTATTTATTATGAGTAAGTACTCTCAAAAACATATCTGCTTATCTCATATCTACAGTATGTATTGATTTGCAGTAATTAAAACAAAGGTATTATTTCTCATGGCCAGATATCGATGGGCTCTGTTCACAGCTCCACCACTTCCTGAACTTATGTGAGCACCTTTGATTCCTGTCTTTCATTATTGGATGACCTGATTAATCCAGGTGTATTTGAACACAGTAAATGGTCAGACACATCTGGATTAACCAGGTCATCCAATAATGAAAGACAGGAAACGAAGGTGCTCACACAAGCTGAAGAAGTAGTGGAGGACTTCCTGTATTGGTGCACAGAACCAATTCAGTCCTGTGTTTTTTTGTCAAAGCTATCGTTCAATTCAGCATTAAACAAATGATTTACTTAATTGTTTGTTAATAAAAAAAAGCATTGACTGGATGTAATATTTCATGGGACGTTAACTATGCCATCTTGTATTTTTTAAAAGTTATCAGCAGACGACAGTAAAACTGTGTCACTTCATAACTGCACATCAGCTAGAGTAGTGTCCACCCCATAGTTGTCTGCCAGTGTGTGCAGCATAGCTTTCTTTGTTCACCAGATCCTAATGTTTGATCTTCAAAAGCATATGATTTCATACTGTTGAAATAAGTGTTAGTTCAAATGTGTAAGTGGTCAGTGTATAGAAGACTAATAATACATAAGTCTCAGAACATGTTTGACTTCTGTAAACTGAAAGAATGCCTTCATGTTCTCACCTGCCTTCACTGAGTTGTGCTGTAAAGCTGTTTTTTTTTTTGTTTTGTTTTTTATGCCTTTCGGAAGTAAATGATGCTTGAACAACAGAGAGATCGCTCTTTGTTAACCATATGGTTTTGTGCAAAAAGGTCACCAGTGTTTCTGAGGGTTAATATCAAATGCCCAAACACAGACAAGAGGGACCCATGCATATTAATGACAGTATATATTCCCCTGTGCAAAGAAGACAGGGTAGATGATTTTTCTTTTTTGGACAAATGTGAACGTTCAGTGTTTTAAGTCACAAACAATGAACGGGTAATTACCTCACAGATATAATGTTATTTCAATTAGCTGCCGCTCTACATAATAGACTAATTTGTTTTAATTCACACTTTAGGTTTACATATTTAAATATCATATAAAGTGACAATAAAAAGTGTACAATATATTTTCCAAATTTGTCATTGCTGACATATCTTTACACTGATAGTGAGTGGGATCCTCTCAGCCACAATAAGAAACACTGGCTTTTCATAGAAAACTTGAACCAGATGGATGCTGGAGGCCATTAAAACACTGCAGGAAACATAAAGACTTTTAAGAGCGAGCAGTTCCCCCAACAGTTCTGCAAAAAGGCGACCAAAACAACTATCACTTTATGTGAGAATTAGCAAACAGTTATCATTTCTATTATATAAAAGGCTTGGTGCCAACATGCACTGAAATAATAAAATATTGAAATGTCTATGAAACATAAATGTGAAATCTTGCTACATCTGTCTCTTGCTAATTGAGTTGCTACCAAGAATGTTAGTACTCTGGAGAATAATTTGTCAGTGCAAAACATCGAATGGACCAATTTATTGGTTGCTGCAGGCTGTAAAGTTCCAACAGTCTTTGATCAACCTTTTTAGGTCAGTATCTCTCGAAATACAGAGAGGAGAATTACACAGCAGAGAAAATATTTCATCTTTTTAAAAGACAAGGAAAAGGAATTTTTTGTAGTTCCACTGTTTGGCTGTAATTGTGAATAAATTCTTCAGAGGAATTGAAGCCAAAAGTGGAGGGGGGGGGGGGCTTTGTTCCCAATGTTTATTGTTTTGTGTGGATGGTAGCTTAAACATTTATTGTAAAACAGAGGCAGAAAGAGTAATTATAAGTTTTGCTTTTTCTCATCACTCAGTGGATGAAAGATGTATGCGCTGACAGATACCGGTAGGATTTTCTGACAGACTAAATTAAAACTGTGCTTCAAAGAGTTCTGTGTTGGCTGAGGGCTTGATCTATCTTTGACTTTGAGATTTTCTTGGCATTTTGACAATGCATGTGCTAAGCAATGTGTGAAACCTAAATCTACCATCAAGATTTTATTTTGCCTCAACAATATTACAACTCCTTTTTAAATAAGTCACAGAATTAGTGTGCTGGGATTTCAAGGCAGCTGTCCTTAATAATTTTTATTGCATGGTAAATTTATTCTTAATGTATCAACAGTGCTTTTACTACATGTATATGTTTTTAAATGAACTATTACTCAGGCTAATGTTGATTTACTTAGCCCACATTATTTACATAAGCATCAAAATGTTTTTTCAATTCAGTGTACATTTAGTGTAAAACAATTATAGCATTACCTAAAATGACTTAAAATTTATTCTGATGATTTGGGATGTACTCAGTTTTAAAGCTGTCTGTAGCATAAGATGTCTGCACTGCGAAAACTTCTCATGGGACGGTGATGTGACTCAGTAATTCTATATCTTTGCATCCCCACAAGGAAAATCGAAATAGCTAAATGAATAGAACTGGAAGATTGCATAACTATATCTCATATCCATGGCTGAATGGTCCCACAGTAAAATGTTTTCAAAGCATGCAATAAACATGTCAGTAATAATTATTGAAAGCAGTAAATACACTGTGCAAATTGCTTTTTTTCATAAATGTTATTCTGTGTGGCCTGCTGGGAACAAACGGAGCCGTCGGTCATGAAGCTTCTTTAATTTGACAGTTCAGAAATATTATCATTTATGTCTTGTATGTTTTTATCCTACACTTTTACTGACTTCCCAAACAACCAGTTTTTTTTTAAACTTGTCCTGGATGGGCTTAACATAATGTTTACAATTTGTGAAAACTCCGCTTTTGTAACCAGCACCCTTCGACATGTTAAAGTAGCAGCAGATTACAAATTTGATACTGTTTTCAGTTTCGATGTTTTGTTGTGCTCATAGGACTGTAACTGTCCTTTTACTCACCAAGCAGATTTTATGATTGAAACAGCCATGAGTCTGTATCCTGATCATCTTATTCCATTCATCAAACCAATGGTTCCATGGTCACAGGGCTTGAAACTGCAGCTACACCCTGACTGAAAAAAGAAACATTGACTGGTACATTTAATGTAATATGCTAATTTGCTATAATTAATCAGTATATTGTAAATTAGTTTGTTGAGATATATTCTCCTGTGTCCCTTCAGAAATACTGTCTGAACATCAAATCCCTGCTTTGTTTATCGGTGCCTGTGAGAATCTAAATGTAGATTTGTTAATATTTGGCGAAGACATGCTGTGCAGCCAGTTAAAGCACTACACTCCAGTTTTGGCACAAATCACTGAACACTTTCTAAAGTAATTTGACAAGCACTACATATGTCAACATTAATGCTAATCTACTCACAAAGCACAGATGCGTGATGAAAACCAAACCTCTTTTAAAATCCTTGTGGGATAACCAAAATAAGAAAAAGTCAGAATTATCACTTTCTTCTGCCACCATAAACTAAAAACATGTTTGCTTGCAATATATCCACACTCCATGATGGTGAGGTCATACAATTCATTTTTACTGAAAAATGTTTCAACGAGGCCCTCAAGATATCAGGTTGTGCAGCTCGCTACATCATTAGCTCGCACATGTACAGCGTCTCAGAGGACCTTTAATTTGAGTAGGAAAGTCTGTTCCTTCGCTATGAGGTTAAAGAGTGGGTGACAAGTGAAGAAAATCACAGCAGAATGCATTAATTAGGTAGACCTAAAAGCATATTTATCAAAGGCTAAGCCATATGGGAATTACTTAGAAAGGATCTAATAAAGACAAGACAGGTTAATAGAATAAAGGGCCTTGAATTGAATGTGTGCTTATACATAAAATATCAACCGGATCTCACATGTAAACGAATTATTAGGATGTACGGATTAAATGTTACGGCAAGCTGACTCATGGCAATTGAGATGACCTTCATGTGGTTTGACAGTGACAATTGGCTTCTTATGTTCGTTGTGATTAAAATGTCAAAGCCTTTGACTTCATTAATCTTGGTAAGATTCCACATGAAATGACCCAATATTTGCTCAGAGAAAAAAAAGAGACTGATTACATGAACATGAATATGCTGATATCAAAAATAAATATTTAATGAACTCCTATAATCAGAAAACAGAGTGGTCCACTGAGGAAATAAACAGCCCGGTGATTCTGGCTGAATCATCTAAACTGTGTCAATCGCACTCTGTTCCCCGGGCTGTGATGACTTACAGTCCCTGGGTGGCGATTGAGGCAGACAGGGCTGATTGAGAGAGCTTATCTTTATGGTGGAGCCATGGAATTGTTAACAGGATGTGATGGGCTGCGTCCGCTGAGCTGGGCTGGGAAATAAAGCTGCTGGGCTCCGGCTGCCTTGCCATCATTCACAGAGGTAATGATCTCTGTCTGACTCAGAAGTAAGTAATAGTCTGCTCGCAGGTTTGTGAGGGCATGACACAGCATTGATGGCAAAGTTGAACTTGAACCAACGAAAACTGGTCAGAATGTTGCTACCTTTGTGCTCAATCTAATAAGCAGATTAATAAGGATTCAAATATGCTGTAAACCTAAGGTTTACTAAGTTTAAATTAGAGATGGGCTGCCATTTATTTCTGCTTATGGACATTTTTAGAAACTGCCTCATGATCCAGGAACTTTGGGAATTTTTTATGTATTCAATTATATTTGATACCTCACTATCATATTCATTAAATGATGCCGGTGTTGTACTGGATCAAAAGAGGAGGCAGGGATATTTTGAGAATGCAGTCAAATGATCGAGCTCCACTCAATTATCTTCACCAAGATAATTAATCAATTCAGTATGCACATCCAAGTCTCAGAGGCGTCTTTGAGATAATTGTTCTCATTGACTTGAATAATTATTTGTTTGCTGATTTAATTATTTTTGCATTTGGAAAACAAATGAACGTGTGTCTGTAGACACTCCAGTATTTTTTTTTCTTCTGTCACTAGAAGGTGAAAATGCACGAAATGAAGAGAACATGCGAGTTTCTGACTGGAACACTAATGTTATGATTACTCCTTTTTGCAAAATGTCTCTTGAGAAATTAACTGCAATCTGGTTCAGAATTTATGTCATTATGTTTTCTCCTCACAAACCTAACCTCAGTGTGGAGAGGGTCAATAAAACATGACTTGTTTCTGCCTTGTGACATCAATACAAACTACACTGAATCAAAGGCTAATATTTCTCAGATAGGAGTTTAGCTCTGGGTTACAGACTCTGTGTCCCCATTTTATGACTGGCATGGCGAAAACAATTGCTGGAGTCCTCAATTCACACCATACTACAAGTATGAGCAAGACCTTGCGGCAACTGCCGCATCTAGCACAAATTATAAGAGCCAATTTAATGGTACTCACTACTATTTATCATGCTGTTTTAAATGTTTTGCTCATTTGTTTCCATTAAATATTTCATCTTCCCTTAAATATTCATTTAAGTTCCTCTTTAAATTTTTCACCAGTCTCTTTGCAGTCGCTATCTCCTTGCCTCCCTTTTAGGCTTTGCAATCATAAATAATTATTCATCTACACCCAAAAAGAGATTGCATAAAACATGCACATGAATCCTTTTTGTCTTTTCTCATTAGTGATATACTTCGGGTAGCCTAAATACTTCCCGCTACCCCATTTATGGAAATTGGTTGAAAGACCCTCCTAATGACTCTGCTTCGCATATAAGATGCAGCATCTTTTTCTGATCCTATAATGCAACCCTCTTTTTATGATGAAATGAGGAGTCTGATCAAGATATTTTAGAATGGAAAAATGATCCGGGTGCGTCCTGAACGAGACAATGATGCTGTAGCTTTTATTGTTGAAATCAACTCTTGTAGTACTGTGGCAATAATTGTACTGTACTGTATTGTACTGTGGCCGATTCTTTTTTAAAAATTGACAACAAAAATCTCAATTTTGCCTTTAAGATAAGCTTTTTAAACTTCTGTATTTAATGTTCATAATATAACCTGGTTGAATAGAAATTTCTAGACAAAAGAAGCAACACTTTCCTGAACTGCTAGACAATTTCAACATGACTCATTAGCAAACAGCACCACGATGGAAAGTGGAAGGGAAGCATAAACTATCAATTCGCCTGGATTATCTCTGTGATGAGGCCTAATGATCCAGTAAAGTAAATAGCAATGTGTTAATTAGAAATTATACTGAACTATCAAGAAATTGTTAACCAGACTGCATCATTATATTCAAATCCCTGTATAGCTGGTGTATTTGCTTTTCTTTCTTTGGTAAGGTCTGAAAATTAAAAGGCACATTGGATTGTCCCCAGATAATACTATGGTGCATTACTTGCTATTTAATAATATGCAGTTGATTATTTTTTTTATCAAAATTATTTGAAAATATAACCACACCAAAGGGATTTCTGCAACCATGTAATTTGTAGGAATTATTTTTTTTATAAAAACATCTTTTAAAGTAAATGTTTTTTAATCATAAAGGAGACATGACAGCATATCATTTCTACAATTAGAAAAAACAGGAAAATTTAAATAAATTTTATTCTAAATGTAAATGTCAGACTCCAGGAAAGACAGGACAGGCCTTATGCTCTACTGTAGCCTACATGTATCTGTTATACATCCATGGCCTTTACAGGCATTTCCAAAGAATCTAGCGTTTATGTGAGCCTATGCCTCCACCTAGTGGACAAGGTTGGTCATTTCAGGTAAAAATAAGATGAAAGTGATCAGTGCATGTGCATCTGAGTCAAAATCAGATTAAAATTTTTATGTTGAACAGAATCCCAATTGAGGACATATTACAATTTTTAAATGACACAAAGCTACAGGCAATTCTTTGTTAGGACATTTGTTTTTCCAACAAGGGATCGAATTTTTATGAAAGCATTGAATACCTGCTTCTGAAACTGGTGTGAAGAGTACAAAATGAAATATGTCTGAAGCCTGGATCATATTTACTGAGTTTTACTTGCAATGTTTAGCCCTGCGAGGGACAGGTGAGGTGTCCAGGGTGTCCCCTGCCTCTGGCCTGGCTGGGATAGTCTCCAGCCTCCCCGTGCACCCTGAATTGGATAACGCGGTACAGAGAATGAATGGATTAATGAATGAGTGAATGAATGAATGAATGAATGAATGAATGAATGAATGAATGAATGAATGAGTGAACACTTACATTATGTTACTCATTTAAGAAAAATATAGGCCTGTTGGAAATACAGTAGAAATTAAGCACCAAATATAAAATTGTCTGCAGGGGGTCTGTTGTTTAATCAACATTTATTTAAGATACCTGGAATTTAACATTTTAACTTTAATATTTGCAATTAAAATAATCTGTCTAAAAACAAACAAAACATACATTTTAAATTTGTTTGGCCTGTCAAGCACTGTCATAAAACATCCTAAAAGTTAAACTAACTGACAACAAACAACCAATAACATAAAGCCACTTCAACCAATTTCATGCTCCAAATATTTTAAGGCAGGTGTATTATTGTGATAGATATTAGCAGTGACAGAAACAACCAAACCTGTAACATAAAAAAAAAAAAACACAAACAGACGCAAAACTATTTAAAAGAACTTTAATGAGGGGTGAATTATTGCAAAGAGACATACCAAAACACGAAAAGCTGTGAAATGTACAGGAGGCAAACACCAGTCACAAATTGCGTCCGCCTGGATAAGTTTTTCTTGTGAACCGGTTTGGCAGACAGTTTGAATAGTTAAATTTCACACAGACTGGCTATATTTTGATAAACAGAACAGTAAACTGTTGTTATGTCGTTGTTGGTAATTTGACAGACCTTCACACTACAGCTGACAGTAAACTGTTTTTATTTACATATGGCTGCTGGCTAAATTAGCCTGCTGTAGCCGTGGAGCTAACGTGACAAACGTTTGTTACGTCCTCATGAGGAGGAGAGCGCAGTGTGACTTGAAGGAAGGAAGGAAGGAAACTGATAAGTGGGATCACTGCGCACCATTGCATATACAGAGCTCGCACAGTTTTGGACTCCCAACTTCACACTGTGACGCATTTAGAAAAGGTGACTAATTCTGAGCAGCCTATGTGATATTTGACACTTTTCGCTTATTCGGATATGCTGTTAGTTAGCATAGCTAGGTATTAGCAACACGGCTTTTGGCTAGCTGTGCTGCAGGCGAGCGCTAGTCCACTAGCTTCAAACTTCTGAAACAGTTGTGTAAGTCCGATTCAGCTAGCTGATCAATTTAGGAAACCAGCTGACCATTTCTTTTAAAAAGGGTGGGAACTGTCATCGACCCGCTCCAGCAACAGGGTAAACGGAGAATAAAGTCATGGCATCGGATGCGGTGTTGAAGGGTGTAGGGGAAATTAATTTGAACAATAGCAGCCAAGAGTTTGTCACACCCAACAGGACTCATGAAAACAGGCAGACTTCTAGTCCCTCATCTTCTGGAGTGTCGGGAGAAGGTGATGATGAGGATGTAAACGAATTGCAGATTAGCACAGCTTCTACTTTCGAAAATGGCGAAGAGGCATTTGAAGAAAGTCTAACAAAAACAAGAAGTACGCGTCAAGGAAGGACAAGTCCAGACAATGTGCAGACGACGTCGGCAGGAAGAAGCTCTACTCCTGTTAGCCTCCCACAGCCATGCTCCCCACTTGGACCCATTGGGAGGTATGTATTTATGGTGTTTATGTTAATTTTCTGAAAACATTAACTGGATTATGGTTCGTTATCTTCACCAGCACCTCAAATGTCAAGTGTCTTTACCTTTTTAAGTGCACTAGATCATGTAAAGTTGTTTGACAGGCCAGGTTATCTTCTGCATGATTAGTAGTAAGCAGTGCCATGGACACATTTAAACTCTCTTTTGCCTAAAATAAGAAGCCTGCAAACAAAATTTAAGACAAAAAGTTCATTTTTACCTTCCCGTATTGTTAAAAAGTAAAGTTTATATTAATAGACACAGCTCATGTTTTTCATCTGTTCAATATATACAAGTAATTTGAACCTTATTATAAAGAAGTAAACAGTTCAAATTTCAGTAGTCTCTTTACTGTAGATTAGTGTCTCTTCCATTTTGTGTATTTTTTTTCGATGCGATTGTCAGATTTCTGGATAAGGTAAACAATCTGATTTCTCTCCAAATAAGCAATGTTTTCAGCTAACCAATCACATACTGAGGGACTTAAAGTTATTGTTTTGTTCCTGGCCCTATTTGACTTCACACTGGCTTCACAGCATATACATTTTTACTAATGTACAAGAAGATAATACTGGAGCCTTTCCCTGTGGAACAAAATAAAAATCATGTTGCAAAGTTTGGAAAAACAGGAGAATCCCACTTTCTTTTCAACATAATCTGATTCAAAACTAATTATAAATTTAAGATGAGATCATGTCTTCTCTAGACCATTTAGCATTTTTGTGTTTGTCATGGTCAGAATGGAAGCATGTTGGATCAAGTCAAAACAGCTCACCCATTTTTTAAAATCTTAGTTCAACATCATCATCTCTGTCAGTTGATCAACATGCAAGTTCATCAGTATGGCACTTTTCATGTAGACGATTTAAAGTGCTTTACGTAAAACATTAAAATCATTAAAGTCGAGTGCAGAGGAAGCAAAAAAGGCAAAATCGTAAAGAAATACAAGAAATTAAATTAAAACGGAAAAGGCTAAATTAAACTATGTTTAAATCCAAGAAGTAAAGTTACAATTTGAGGAATTAATAGTTATTTTGATATAAGGCTGTAAATAGAAAAGTTTAACCTTGATTTAAAACTACTGAGTTTCAGCAGACCTGCAGCATCCCTGCCGCTGTAAAATTGCTAAAAATAGGTCTACGTCGGTTTTTCTCAACGGGCATGATACCAAGAATTGTTCCTCTCTTCTGAATGTCGTATTTCATTAACAGTAGGGACGTTTAAACCTTAAGTTTGCATAATGACACCTATACTCCCACGCAGATTGGGTGAAAAGATCAAACTTATGTTTTAGTGATGGTAAACAGAACTACTGGATACTGAGGTAACTAAGCTGATTTCATTCAGATTCTTGGAGCAGGTTGTTCTAGATTTTGTTGCTCTGCTATAAAGAATGAAGATTTACAATGAATCTCTTGACTTATATAATGATGAAGATTGGGATATGTATCAAAGAAAAGAGTTGAAGAGGGAAATTGCAGGAATATTTAAAGGCAGTTGACAAAATCATGAAGCACAGAAACATTTTTTAAGTCTGACCTCTGTAGAAAGTTTAGCCTTTTCTTTGATCTGCATCCTAATTCAATTTTCTATGAAGCATAATGTTTTTTTTAAAAAATGGTATTACTTTTTTGCTTGCGCTCGTTTTTAAACTACAATGTTACAATTTACCTCTGGGATTAATGAAGTGCTCTTAATCAGTTTCACTTGTCCTTTCCAATTGGCTTCTTATTGTTACTAATTCAATTTTTTTTGTCAGTTCACTTGAATTGCTCTTATTCCTTTCCTGGAAACCACATTCCTGTTGTTGGATTGCCATTGCTGTGCAGGGATTAGCACTACTTGCAAAAAGACAAACTGATTTGTTATGAAATATTGTATACAAAAAAACTCAAAACGTGTGTGGAAGCACAAATAAATACAGTTGTGGATTAGTGCATCAAAAGGAGCTCTGTGTGGCAGCGATACAGATACCATGGTAGGCATTAGTTAGTAGTCTTGTGGTTTATAAACTAAGCTTGTAAGCTTTTCAAGAAGCCAGTGACCATGATTATGAGGCCAGCTACTAGCTGAAACTCTTAAGATTCTTGAACATGAGATTGAGTTTTGTGCTGTGTAATCTGTATAATGTTTGACAGCACACATCATCTATCAGCTGGCACAGAGGTGTTGTGGCTGTTTTCTTATTTTGAATGATCTTACATCTGCTTAGAGAACTATGTCAAAGTATTGAAAGTGTTTGCAATGAAAACATAAACTATAGATAAACTTGGAAATGTTTTCTGGGACTGTCGGCAGAGGCTGCTGTTGGCTAATCAGTAAAAGGGTTACGTTGACAAAGTCAGATGAGCTATATTTTAAAGAAATTGATTTCACATTAAAGTATAATTTCTGTACTTTCCAGACTGTATTTCATGTAGTAAATAAGAATATATATCATTAGAGTAAAATGGCAGATTTTTATCATCAATGGTTCATCACATATTCAAGTTTTTTAGTATGAAAGGATGATACAGAAAAAACTACAGCAGCTGATACCTAGTCTCCAAATACATTGTAACACATTGGTAAACACCCCTCAGTACCAGCTTCAAGGACTGAAATGAGTATCAGTTTTTGCTTACTTTTAAGCATGTGTACATGTAAATGTTATTTTAACTCAAAACAAATATTTTCCTGTTATTTTAGCAGATCAGTTGATCCTCAACATTACCCCAGTAACCAGATGATGCTTGTACAATCACCACTGAAAGATAACTCATCATGTGTTTTGACTTTACACACAATTTGTACCACCCTGTTCCTGATGTTGCAAATCTACAGTATAAAAGAACCTTTTATGAAGAGTTTAAAACTATTATCTGTGAAAAATTCAACCTGTTTTTGTGCTTTGTCCTTGTGTTTTTTACCCCCAGCCTAGAGCGTCAAGAGTCAGTAGCTAGAACAGAAGCCCGTTTGAGGATGGAAGGAGTTGAACTGAAGGAAGAGTGGCAGGATGAGGATTTTCCACGGTATTGTAGCCCACATGGGTTATTGTGTCGTTACAAGTCTTTTTGATGAAAGTTTATGAACTCTGCACGTACTAAAGGCAGCCTTACTCTCTGATCAAACATTAGACCCCTACCAGAAGAAGAGGAGCTTGAAGATGATCTTTTTGCTGGAACCTCGGAGGAAGGAGAGTCTGGTAATCAATACATTTCACACTGCTACACAGTACATCGCTGCTTTTGCTGAGGAGGTTATTTAAAGGTGGCTGTCAGTTCTTTTTTCTGTCTAATTTTACAAATCATCAAGAGAAACAAAGGTTGTTATTAATGTTTATCTTTACCCATGTTGGCACGTCTGAAATGATAACTTAGTCGGAGATTTGCTTGGCTTCAGTTGAGTAATAGGCGAATCAAAACACTAGAAGTGGCTCTTGATTTTAGATTACTGAAGCATGATAAGAAAGATGACAGACCTTTTTCCTCCACAAAAAAAATAAATCTATGATCTCACAATAACTGTGAATTATGTGGCATCTATTCTAGACTATGCAATGAATCATGGCAAGAGGGTGAAGAAAAAACTTGCTGCTCCTGAAATCAGCCTTACACTTGACCGCAGTGAAGGTTCTGTTCTCTCCGATGAGCTGGAGGAAAGTATGGAGCTGGATCTCGATGACATGGACACACCCTCTGATAGCAATGAGTTTGAATGGGAAGGTAAGGGATTGTGAAAACAATTAAACCAACTTTGCTTCAGCACTTTGATTTATTATTTTAGCTATGTTTGTTTGAGCAGTATGTCTTGTTATACAGAACTTGAAACCTTCAGAGAAGAAGCAGGTTGGTCTTGTTTTTTCCTGGTCCTTGTCTCCATGGACATTTTCTTTCTCAAAGTTGACAAGTTTGCTGTGGCAACTCGGTGCCTCATATGTGTTTAAAATGTGCTTTGTTGTTTCTGTGTTTCCTCCCTGCTGCCTTCCTCTTTTTCACTTGGAAGAATTGTTTCCCTTGTCTGCCTGGGAGCAGGCTACAAGCCAGCAAAAGGTTTCTCACTTCCTTGTGGTAAGATCACTTGGACAGCCCCCCTTTTTTTCTCCCCTGCAAACCACAAGTCAATCAACCCTTTTCCTGCTGATCGCGACTTCAGTTGTTGTGACAAACTATTTTTTTGTACAATTGCACTTTTTTTCCATTTTCACTTCATATTTTGATTGTGTAAATTTTCCTTGTTTTCAAATTATTATTTTTTGGATGGCAGCCCAGTTTATTCTGCAGTTAGTTTTCATTACCAATATTACCCAGTTTATCATTTGTGCTAAATTGCTATTACAGTTATTCACTGCCTTTAATTTAAAAACCGTTGGAAACTAAATAAAGCAGAATCAGAAAATGGTTACAGTTACAACTGTAATTTAATGATTCTGCTAAAATTACTTGGCATGATTTGGTAAAGGAAAATTAGTCTTCTATCCAAGATATATATGGTTTTTTTTTTAAAGATTTGTTTTCTTTTAAATTGCAGATTTGGGAAATTATTTCATAAGTGCCCTGCTTTTTTTCTCCAAAGACATGAGAATCTAATTTTCTGGAAGAAAAAGGCACATCACTATCATTCATTTAGTTTGTTATGAGCTCGTCTCAGGGAGGGAAGCATCCATAAAAGTCTGTCTGTGATCCCGTTCCACTGTTTAATTCACTATGAATCTGCTTGTTGCATGCTTTTTGTACATGATTATTCAAATTCTTTACTTGACGTCATAATCCTTTTGCGCATCACATTTTTGAAAAAAAAAAATTACAAAAGTCCTTTTGTACTTCAAGAGTGGTGTGTTTCCATGAATGATAACCTTTCATTGACACATTTTAATTTCGTACTGTTTACTCAGACAAGACAGGGTTGTCTTCTCCAGTTTTCTTTTTTTTACTCCATGGAAATTGTCTCATTCATTTTTCTTAAAACTGTGTTGAAGAGAAATGGAATGAGAGAGGTGATGATTTCTATATAAAAAAACTAAAGATTCACAACAAAAAGTTATCTGGTGCTCATGATTTATAAAGCTAAAATATACACAACTGAGTGATGAAGGCTTCCATGTTTCATTTGATCATAAATCTATCTGACTTGGATGACACCCCCAGGTATTGCTTTGTTCATGTTGGTGACTTAAAAGTCCACTTTTTCCTTCAGATGATCTCCCGAAGCCAAAAACTACGGAAGTACTGCAAAAAGGTGTGGAGTCTGTTCAGGAATTTTCAGCTGCAGAGGAGAGGGATGAAGGTCGGCGCTGGAGGGTGTTTCATTTTGGAGATCAGGATCACAGAGTGGATATGAAGGCCATTGAGCCTTACAAGAGAGTTATCAGCCACGGAGGTCGGTGCCATTATATTGCAGTACAAAAAAAAAAGAAACTTGGAAAAAAAAAAAATTTCTTAACAGAATGGATATTAAATAAAACCTTGAATATATGATTTAGGTTTTAATTTTTCTTTTTGTTTCTCCACAGGTTACTATGGAGATGGTTTGAATGCCATAATTGTGTTTGCTGTGTGCTTTATGCCTGAGAGCAGTCAACCAAATTACAGATACATCATGGACAATTTGTTCAAGTGAGTCTGTTTGGAATTGCTTTTGCCTTTTTAAATGGATTTTGGAGCCTTAACCATTAAAGGATTTGTGTTGCAGGTATGTCATCGGCACACTGGAGCTCTTGGTTGCTGAGAATTATATGATTGTGTATTTAAACGGGGCAACTTCTCGGAAAAAGATGCCAACCGTCGGCTGGCTCAGGAAGTGTTATCAGCAGATTGATAGGAGGTGAGTGATTGGTCGAAATCTAGACTGGAATCGGTTCATTTTAACGAGTGACTACATGTCCACATTCTGTTTGCGCAGGTTACGGAAGAACTTAAAATCTTTAATTATTGTGCACCCTTCTTGGTTTATTCGCACATTGCTGGCCCTCACAAAACCTTTCATAAGGTAACTAACATTGAATTCATTGAAATAAACAGTGAATGCAACATGTGTTTGGTAAGTATTCATTGCTCTCCTGCTTCTTTCCACAGCTCCAAATTTAGTCAGAAAATCCAGTTTGTGTACAGCTTGACAGACCTTGCTGAACTTGTTCCAATGGAGTATGTATCCATACCAGATTGTATCAAAGAGTAAGTATATTAACACAACACTATATTTTAGATACATGATTAGTTTCGAGTAGGTCTATGAACAAAAAATTGGTTTTGGTTTGGGTTGCTGAAGTATTCTTTAAACAGTTTCTTACCTCCAGTAGATGGCAGCAGAGCACTTGATTTGGAGAATTGGGGTAGGGGGGTTCCTAACAGAAAAGTGTATAGTGAATTTATTTCTTTTGGAGCAAAAAATGTAGAGCATTTGAGTGAATGCTGTATTATGGACTTTTGGGTCAGCAATGCCGCACCCATTCTTTAATGGTTCTTTAATAGTTAAGAAATTGTAATGACAAAATAAATATTTGATATGTGAATCACTGACCTAGTTTTCATAAGCACTTGGCATATCCCTACTTGAAAACATTGTGCTGTCCTACAGTGCGTCTGCTGTGTTCTTACTCAGTTATTTGTATATTTTTTGTCCCGGTCAATTAGATAAGTTTATGTAGGGCTATGCTTGAGAATTTCCTAGAAATATGTTGTCACTGCTGTAGATGGGTGGGAGAAAAAAATCACACTCCTAGTTCAATAATCAGGTTCCAATCACTACAAAACGGATAAAAAAATTAAGAGAGAAGTATTGCACACTTGAACTTCTCAAGCATTTCTTTTTAATTAGATCAAGGTTTCAGGCCACAGACCTTCTCTAACATTTAATGTCTTTTCCTGTGTGGCCAGTTTAGGCCGAGTGTCTGGTACCACCTGACTAACCCCAGTTTGCTCACAGTGCATCTTCTCAAAGCGGCAGTGTTCTCAAGCAGGAGATACTTTTTCTGTATCACAGAAGCATCTGCAAAGTACCAATTCAGTACTATTGTGGTGCTTAACACAATACACAAGTCAAATTACATTAACATCATAACACTCTGTATAATTTAAATGTCAACATTTATTGAAAGGAATTTAATATATAACAATAAAGAAAAGCTGTTTAAGATTACATTCTTCATTTTATAGCGTTGGCCTTCACTGATCTGATGAGCGTAACTATTGATGTCAGGCTGCTAAATTGTTCATGCGGGCTTCTTCCTTCATGTGGCAGATCCTTTGTCGTCACTGTAGTCAAAAACTCAGCTTGACCCAGTAAAACCCAGAAAATGTCCTGCTCTTTTGGATTTGTGGTTGCCGTTGGCTGTGTATCTTTTTCTCTGCTTAAACCAGTCTCCCTGCCCCCTCCTAAGGTTTGATGCCGAAAAAAATAAGAAAAGCCATAAAAGGTACATGCACTTTCACCAAGGGGTCAGTCTCTGCATCCTTTGCATTTTATAAAACTAACAATGAAATGATCAAGTGGCTTCCAGAAATGCACCAAGACACTTATTTATTTATTTTCTGTATATTTTGATGATTTTCTTTTTATCTCCTGATCATCATTGACAGCTTTTCTTGCACAAAAGCTCTGCCTGTCCTCTTCAGCTTATTTTAAAAATCATTTTTAGAAAAAACACTGATCGGCCATTTGATTAACAACAATAGATGCCTTGGTGATTTGCTTTAACCATCTACATTTTTGTCGGTGCCAAATCTATGACATTAACACATCTTAGTATGCCAAAGTGATAAGGGCTGATTCTGATTTAATTTGCCGAGGGAAAGTTTTAATCTGCAGTGATGCTACATGCCAAGTCTAAAAAGTGAAGTTCAAACTGATTCTGTGAAAGTTGGGGCTTGATGTTCCACTTACTGTCACATTTCCTTTTTAAAAACAGGTTTAGAGTTTAATGGGGTGGATGTTTGGTAAGTTTTTCATATTCGTTTCAGTGAATGGGGTGAAACAGCAGTACAAGGGGGGAGCTTGTCCTCATCACTCTGGTGTGTGGTTGCATTGCTTCACATTAACCGTGTCCTCACATGGTTGTCCACATAGTCGGCCCTCACTGAACACCCAACTTGTTCACTCTCACAGCTCGTTGCATGACTCACTGCACTCCCTATCTCTGCTGATTTTTAATAATTACAAGAAACTTTTGTCATCCCTTCTTATGCACACAGATACTCTGCCCATTTGTGATAAGTAGTGAGTGTGTAGTAGCTGAGGTGATTAATTAGTAGTTCATTAGAAAAGTCTAATGATCATGACATTGTAGAGGACCCGCAGGGCTGCAGAGGAGTTTCTTTGCTGGATTTTCAGGCTATGCCAGAGTGATTTCTCTGATAAGGGGTGTGAGCTTATAGGCTTATCCACAAATTTGCAAAACAAATTAATCTATGATTCACCCAAAGAACAAGAAAAAGAAAAGGCATTTTACCACTAATTTATAAAAAGCACCCTCAGCAGGTAATGAAGCATAACAAAGGCAGACTTTACAGGTAGTTTTGTCGACTTCTGCAGTACATGCAATATTATTCTGTCGTACATTTTGAATAAGGTTGGTGTTGACAGAAATTGTATGCACTCCATGTAAAGAAATGTTCTGGTTCCACAAAAAATTAAAAGTTTGTTAATATTATGATTACATTTCACAGTGTTAGTGGGCCAAGCTAGTGAGTCTATTCTCTATCAGGGATCTTATCGGTCATTTTTATGCCATTCCCAGTCTCACGAATGTCTCATGACTATCAAATCTGTCTGCAGGATCGACCAGGAAATGCACGGTAAAGTTGAGATTGCGGCCGCTGCTGTTCCAGAGTGACACACTCGCACTGCTAGACTTGGAAGAGAACAATGTTGGAATGTGTCAAACTGCAAACACTCTTGTCAATGTTGGGGCCGATATTCTGGAAACTGCCCTTTTGAAAATATGCTGCCTGTTACATGGTCAAACTTTTTTGCTGTATCTTTGTGCCAAACAGCTTAATCCACAGCATTTTGCCCACAAGCTGTCTGAAATGTTTTTAATCTGTTTTATTTACTCCTGAATATCACGTCAGACCTGGCTTTTTGGTGTACCTTAGTTACTGTTGTACCTATACTTTATTTAACGCACTCTGTTACAAGTGGTCGATGCATGTTTTGCTTTATTACATTTAAATATATATATTTATATTCAAAAGGTGTCAAAGGAGATGAATTAATATATTTTTATGGTCTGATTTTAAATTGCATTTTAGGTCTCTGATCCACTGAGTGGCATTTCACAGAAAGTCTTGATGGCACCGTTTTCACTGTTCACTGCTGATCTTTGATGCAATCCTGCCTGGGGAAAATAAAGCTTTATTTTGTTGTCCCTCACTTGAATTTGCCCTCTGACTGATAGAGGGTTGACATTTTTGAAAGTAGTCTGAATCAAAGATGTAGGTCTTGTAATTACTTCCAAGTAAAGCCGTGGAGCCACTCTTTTTATGCCTTTTTTTAAAGTGATTAATTAGCAATGAGTATAATAAAAAGCATATCTCAGTGCAAATCACTTCACTGTAGTACACGAAAGAGCACACAAGACATGAAGTAATTAGTTTATTTCAAGCAAATGTATTAAATCACTTAAGACAAACCAGAAGATACAAAGAAGTAGCTGCACAATCGCTTCAAATGTGATACGAGTCAGGTGAGTCACAAAGCAAGAACTACACATGGATGCTTGGAAAGGAGTGGGCAGAAGCAGAATTTATTGAACTCTACCTCAACTTCATAAAAAAAATACATTTAAAAAAAAAAGAAAAGCTGCCTCCTTCATTAATCTTTGAACAATCTCATTTTCAAACAGTTTTTAATATGCATATTGATGAAACCACATTGGCGTGTATACACGGATATCGCCACAGGCAATGATTATTAAAAAATAAGTGGTAACAGGAATACCACAAAGGCAAGTAACTACCAATCTGACTGGCCATACAACATTGTTACACCTCAAAAATTTGTATTGTGAACAGACATTAACTTTACAAAGAAATTTGTGATGGCAAAGGCTTTGACATTGCTTTAGTTCAAGACCCAGACTGTTTCACAAGACTGCATATGATATAGTAATCATTTTTGCTACTGGAACTACAAAGTAAAAAAAATCTTTTGAAACACTATGGCTGAAAAAATTGAATATTTACGGGTAATAGGTGATAGAAAGCTTTGTATACATGACATGTAAGTTGTGGAATTTTCCATGTCTTATTTTACATGTCATGAATTTTACCTTCTTATTAATTTCAAAATAAGATTTATATGCTAAGATACCCTGCATTTGTTTTTTGTTTTTTTTTTTGGCCCCATTCTGTTGTAAAAATAGTGACTAATGTATTTTTAAAATGACTACCCCATACTTACAGATGGTTAGATATGGAAGAATTAAAGAGCAATAGACACGCAAGGCAAGTCTTTTTGCATAGTACATTTCCTGTACATGATGAATCAGGTGCTTTACATGTTCTACAAACATTAGAAACATTACAGCGGGGTGCAGAAAGCATTAAGAATTAAAACCAAAGTAAAATCCCAAAATAAGAAAATTAAAGAAAGAAACCCTCAGAGTAAAAAATTTTTTATCATAAGAGCAGTAAAAAAAATTTACCCTGATTTTAAAACTGAGTTTCAGCAGACCTGCAGGTTTCTGGGAGTTTGTTCCACATATGAGGAGCATAAAAGCTGAGCGCCGCCTCTCCGTGTTTAGTTCAGTCTCTGGAAACTGAAAGTAGACTTGACCCTGATGACCTGAGGGATCTGGTTGTTCACTATTAACCAGAAGTTCCTGAACAAACTGTAATTGAGCTCTAAGCCATTCAGTGCTGTGTAAACAGGATTATGAAGCTGATTCTTTGACAAACAGGAAGCCAGTGTAAAGACCTGAGGACTGCTTTTATATGATCGACTTTCCCTGGACCAGCAGCATTCTGGAGTAACTACAGTTGTCTGATGGACTTTTTAGGGAGACCTGTAAGGACAGTAGCCTGGTCTACTAAAATTAAATGAATGGAAAAGATTTTCTAAATCCTGCTGAAACATCAGTCCTTTAATCCTCGATATGTTCTCTGAGTGATAATAGGCTGCCTTCACAACTGTCTTATATGACTACTGACGTTCAGCATACACCATACAAGGAATGCAGAGCATTATTAGCAAGGATATGTTTTATGCTACTAATTATAGCAAGGCATTTGGAGACTTTAGCTGTTACATGCTTCATGTGTTTTCTACCTGAACTCAGGGTTTCTCATTAAACCGGAAAATCTTAATCATTTTTAAATCTTATTAGCTTTCTATTTGCACTCTATGACAACCGTGGGTTCTTGTACATGAACTTTATCATTTCCAAACAGCATTACTTAATTTTTGTTTAAATATAATTATAACTGTCCAGCCTTTTTATTTTTATTTTACTTTAGTTCATTATTAACAGTGTTAAAAAGTTGCTCAAAACATTTAAAACATCATTAGTAAATAAATTAAATAAATTAGGACCCAATACTGACCCTGACACCACAAGCAATGTCAAGACGTGTGCAAGAGTGCTTTCCCATTCAAACATATTGTACATATTGTCCCATAAGTAACTTTTTTACCCAGCCAGCCCTCATATTCCATATCGTTATAATTTAATACTTCGTAACTGATGGTGTCAAAAGCTTTTTGGCGATTAATGAAAATTCCCACAGGATGTTTTTTTTATTACCCACTGCTTTTGATATTTCTACCATAGAATCAATTATGACATATTATTTCTGAACCCCATATCTTCATATTTTTGAGACAAAAGGTTAAATATTCACCTGGGTAAAGTAGCAGTCCATATGTTGAGCTTCAAAGTTTTACAAAACATTTCCAGATGTTGACAGCGGGTCAGAGCCTAAGGCTTTGAAGTGCAGAACCGACTCTATACACCTGATTGCGACATCGTCAATCTCAGGATCAAACTTGTTTGCAAAGAGGTGATGCTGCTTTAGGAGCCACGGTAGGTCGCCAGCTCCATACACACACACGGCCCTTCTGTGGGTCCCTGTACATGGGTTGTAGGGGGCTCCTTTGGTCACATCTCCCTCTAAATAAGACCACTTTACCACACGGGCAAAAGCCTGCATGTCTGAGACGTCATACTTCCCATTAGCAGGCATTGATCCAGGAACAGAGGGCATCCTTTGTAGCGTAGCCCACAGGTGCTCATCAGGGCTGTAAGTGTCCTTCTCCCACGCCAGGAAATTCTGTATGTCTCTGTTCTGCATCACATGTCCCACAAAGGCCCTTGTGACCACAAAGTAGGCATTTCCCGAGAACATGGGGCTGCTGATGGGTGGAGGAGTCTTCCTGATACTCGTCCGGACGATTCTATCTGTGACGTTGTAATGATACTGCCACCGGGTTTTCTTGTAGTCATTGGTGGCTTCAGTTTCCATGCTGTTCCTCCCGTTCAGGGCTTTCAGCGCCATCACCATCTCTCTGTTTGTTTTGATGGGGAAGTCTGTCCCGCAGGTGTTGAGCAGGTATTTCCACTCAACGGGAGAATTCATCAGGTCTTTCATGCAGTTCAGATCAGCCTGAACTCTGGACCACGTGGCATAGACGACTCTTTCTAATTTACTGGCCATGAGCACATTAGGGAAGCAAGAAACAATCGCCTCCACAGCTATCCGAAAATCTGGAGATGATTTCCGATCCACGTGTACGCAGTAGATATTCTGAGGAGCATAAACAGCCCGCAGGAGTCGCTCAAACATCTCAATCTTCTCATGGATGACCATAGAGTAGGCAATGGGAAAATTTGTCTCCTCCTCGCTGAGAGGCTTTGTAATAAAACTTCTCTCTTCGAGGTAAGCCGGACAGTCACTTGTTGCATTGAGATAGAATTCCTCAGATAAAGAGGTCAGCTTCTTCCTGGATGAAAGAAGCACTTCTATGTCAGTAGTCCTGCCTCTTACGTCTCCGCTGATGAGAGCCAAACAGCCGGGCAGGTCGCTCAAAAACTGCTTCTGTGCTGTGAGATCTGATGATGGCTGTTTAAAAATAATTACCCAAAAAACAAAAGACAGACATACTGCTAGGATGAGCAAGGTGGTCGTCCCCAAGCTCTGCCGCCTGATGTGTCTCGGAGAAGCCATTTCCCAGTTTGAGGTGAGGACAGCGGAAGTCCACCGGGGCTTGACTGCAAGTTACTGTTTGAGAAAAAAGGTTGCTTGATTCACAGATCACTCAACGGAGGAGGTGTGTCAGTCTGAGGTGTGTCTGGATGATTAGGTCCATTTTCATTTCTCAGCAGGATCTGACAAATTCATATCCTGGTAAAACTGTTAATCTTTAATCTTATTGGGATCTTTTTCTTCTATTCAGACCCATTTGTAGATGCAACAGACCTTGACGTGTTTCAACCGTCACCAGCAGCCTTCCTCAAAAACACATTTGCTGATGCATTGTTGCCGTGAAATAAGCTGTTAAGCAAAACAGCTGATATAAGAATAGCTGTGTTATCATATCAACAATGCGTCAGCTGCCGTTTCTGAGAAATGTTGCATATGCAAATTTGTCTGAATAGAAGGAAAAAGTGCTGCCGAATCATACAAAGTTTATTTCAGTGTTCAGTAGTTTAACATGATCCTTTAATTCCAAGTTTAAAAAAAAGAATATACATACATTTAAATAAATGTAGTTTGTTTAGTTACTGATCACATACTTATCTAATTATATCTATCATACAGATACAGGCACTTCGTAGAATAAAAATATACAATTCAATCTAAAAGGACATTGAATCAATGAACCACTACACATTTCTCTAAACACTGACTAAGCTATTCTGTCAGTCCTGAGACTGAACATCAAAAATACATTCAGTTTGTGTACATTGTGGCGTGGCTGCATCTAAGACTGACTGAGACTAGTGTTTTCATCCACAGACTCGTCTGCGTCTGTGTCCTGCTCGTGGATGAAGCTGTAGCGTCGGTACACAGATCCACCCCGACTGGTGTAAACAACATCCACCTCATCTCCGCTGTCAGGCTCCGGGACGCCGTGGGGCATGCTGACACTCGTGCTGCCGCTCAGTCTCTCGTAGCTCTGGTTCCAGCAGAGCCTCCTCCTGGCGTGAGCCTTGATCAGAGCGAACACAGCCAGGGCCAAACCCGCCGCTAGTAGCAGGGCGATGGGCAAGGCAGCAGAGGTATGCTTGAGTGCTGTGGAGGACATCGTCATGTCTGTCTCCTTGCTGTCTCCTGACTTGGGTTGCGGGGTTTCCACACAAAGACCTAAAACAGAAAAAAAAAATGCTTGTCACAGATTTCTCCATCAAAAAAATATCTTAAATTCCTTCTGAAAGGCGGCATTTCTACCTGAGCGGTTGTCACAGACGCAGCAGCTGGTGTAATTCTCCGCCGCCTGACAGCAGCGGGCGCAGCGGTTCTCGACAGCGTGAAGACCGAAATCTCTGTGGCAAGTCAGACACTGGTCAGATCGGGGTCCGGTGCAGTGCCTGCAGGAGCCGTCACAAGGCTCGCAGCTTTCCTACAAATATAGGACAGGTCAGAGCAAATAAAAGGGAGTGTTTCAGAAAGATTTGTTCCTTATTGAACGCTGTTAAACACTTTCGAAGAAAATACAGGCTCAGTTGAAACTGATTTAAATCTCAAGAAACCATTTTATCTGGAAAAAAAATGCTTCATTGTAGCTGTGTGTGTCTGTAACTTCAAGTTGTTTCACACAATCATCCATGCCATCTGCAAATGCTAACTAAAGCTCTGTCAAACAAAACATAGGCCATATTTGAACATGATCCAGGACAGCCATCACATCTTTTGGGGCAAGACTGTTTCAGAGTGGCAAAGGGTCCGAATGTGACTAAAGTTCTTGTAGTTAATTATGGACACTGTGTACCCCGGCTTAAATGAAGGGACACCTTCCAGCGTGCTGACACTGGTCAGTTTAAAAGCTTGCATCTATGATGGTATGGGGGTACATGAGTGCAAAAGTTATGGTCAGCTTACGTGATGTGGAAGAAACCAAGCTGAAAAGTGTGTAAAGATTTTAGCAGAGCATCCGCTTCCATCCAGATGACGTCTATTTAAGGGAAGGCCTTCTGTTTTTCTGTAAGACCATGCAAAACCAAATACTGCAGCTATTATAACATCATGGCCGCAACGAAGAAGAGTCTGTGCTGAACTTGCCCGCCTGCTGTCCACATCTTTCGCCTATAGAGAAAGTTTTGTGTATCATTAATTGAAAAATATATTGAAGACGACCACAAAGTCTTCAGCAGCTGGAAACCTTTATGAATGGGACCAAATTCCCTAAAACTCCAGCAACTTATAATCGTGAAGCCCAGGCGACTTCAAACTGTTCTGAAAAGAAACTACAACACGGTAACCATGGAAACCATGCCCCCTGCCAACTATTTTGAGACCTGTAGAAAGCATCACATTTGCCAAGAGTTTTCTCAGTCTAGACATCTTTTATGCTATGTATAAAATAATAGCTCATGTGATTTGAAAGTCTTTTAGAATTTTACCAACTTTCCCGGACTTTGGAAATTAATACTTAAATAACCAAATACAATTTTTTTTCCCTTTGAATTGGTTTTCTTTTTATCCAGTTTTGGATCTTGTACGAACATCTGAATGTATGTAAGGTCACGTCTGCAAATTTTTAAAAAAAATCAAAGTGTTTACATTTATTAAAGTACAGGTGGACATGAGTCATTGTGTACCTCTTCAGAGAAGTAACGCCCCTCCTCACAACGTGGATAGCAGACTTTGTCCTTCAGAGTGTTGCCCCAGTCGCACGTCACGCACCCTTGAGGTGTGGAATCTACAGACACACACACTAAGATCCATTATATCACTCGCAAGAGAAAATGTCAAATATTGACATACTGGAAAGATAAACACAAAACGACTAATGAAGCATGCAGTACATCATAAAGATGAACAAAGGCTAAAAAAACGGAGGAACTGGTTTTCCATCTAGACCTGTGCATGTCTGGCAGCTTGTGTGGCACTGTTTGCACATGTCTTTATGCTGATAGAAGCGGTGGGGGCAGCGCTCAACACACAGCTTTGTGCCTTGCAGCTCCAGAAGAGGAGGCAGACAAGCCCTGCAGGAATCGGGCCCTGGTCCTGCGCACAGCTCGCAGGACGGGTCACATTTCTGGCAGTGGGAGCCCTCTCTGTAATACCTGCAGAAATGTGTGAAGTGATCAGTATCAACAAGAAATTGATTCTTTAACTATCATCTTACATTTATGAAGAAGTCTTTATCCTTTATTAAACAGGTAAAACTAAAGCTGTAAAGCAGTCTGTATTATTTTCCTTATGGAAAATACATGAATGATTTAGGGTTTAAAATGATGGCATTTTGTCAAGCTACACCGCATTGAATTTTTCGAGGAAAAATTTACATGAGGTAAAATATTCTGAATGTTAACACAACACATGAACTTCCAATTTTTACCCAGTGGGACAATGGGTGACACAGAGCTGAAAGAACTGCAAATATCCTGGGGAACAAGTCAGACAATCTCGGGGTGATGCCCCGATGCAGGTGGAGCAGACACGGTCACATGGCAAACAGAATCCCAGCTCCTGTCCATCAGCTTCCTGCCTTGTGCTGTATGTTCCAGCTGGACATTCACTCACACAGGTGCTGTCTGGAAAATACCAGAAAAATGATAAATAACAGAAAATACTATGAAATGCTACGTAGTGATGCAGTTGCAATGACACTCAAATGTGAGTTTGATAAGGAAGACCTGCTCTATTCTGTCCAGGTTGGGTTATTCCTGCAGATTAAGTCTGCTCTATGAGGATGTCACACAAAATATATATATTCATTATTCATGCATGAATTTTTCCACATATTCGCATTGTGTATCTATTTTCATTAATTTATTTGGTTCTAAAATCATGTTAATTATATCAGTGCAAGACTCAAAGTTTAACACACATAATTCAGGATTAATGATTTGTAAATTACCCATGCCATGTGAACAGATGCCATCAATGCAATATTGAGTTTATTTTGCAAAGCACTTTCATTTAAATGTATGTTTTATGATTTTTTGCAAACTTTTCCCCAGCAGCAGGAAGTAATAAGAAATGTACTTGTAGACTTTTGTGTATTCTTTTTTAAATCATTTATGTATTTTCCTCGAGAAACATTAGAAAGACATCCAAATACATGATGGTCCGACATCATGATCACTTTGCACACACATTACATGCTAGCTGAGAGATATAAAGATACAGGCCAGTTTGAAGGTGCATCGTGGCTGAGTCAGCAACGACACAATAGAAGACAATGTCAGCGCAACAGAGAGAGTAAAAGACAGTCGCATGACTGGCTGGAGACATCTCACAATACATGTAGGATGCAAGAAAGATGCTGAATTAGTCATCGATTGGCAGCGTATCCCAGAGAAAATGGCCAAAATTCTCTTAGGACTTCTACATTTAGCTGTTCAAGTATATTGCAACCACTGATGAACCCAGCAGTTGCACTTCAAATTTATATTTATATATGTAGCTCATCATCACCATTTTGTTTGCTTTGTTTGTCGTTTTGTTATTTTTCAAATCAATTAAATTAAAAAACAATGCCTTATTATTGTAAATTTGGACATTTACATACATAAGTCTTTCAAATCTTTGAAAATTAATGCAGTCAAGTAGATTTGAAAAGACTTGATAAGATTTATAAGACTAATCTTTTCCCAGAGGAGCAAACAGTTTGGAAACAATAAACAACAGAAAAGAAAACCGTCCGCTTGGATATCTTGTAGCGTGACAGACAAATGTTCATTTAAATATCCTGTTTTAAAGCCAGAGTGTACCATGCTCTTAAACATTACTGGGGAAATGCTTACTGTGAAGGTATCGAGGAATGGTGCAGGTCTGGCATTCATCGCTGCCTGGACCCTCACAAGAGTGACAGTGCTGGTAACAACCCATGCAGGTGAACTGGTCATCATGTAGGTAAGTTCTTGGGGGGCAGGCTATGTCACCTGTCACGCCACAGAATAATGTATTTGGATCCAGCACGAGCCCCTTTTCACACTGGGTGCACTGATTAGGATCTGGGCCGGTGCAGCTCTTACAAGTCTGGTGGCATTCTACGGATATGAGATAGGTGAAAGACTCAGTAAGTGGTATATCACAATATTGTATTTACCAAAGAGGGTGTAGTTGCGCTTCCTAGTGAATGATTGTCTTATTAAATCAATAATATAATCAGACACCATAGAAATACAAATACTCTGAAATGTCAACACAGCTATTCATTTCCCGGAATTTCAACCTTAATGTGGACAATGACTTGATGGATCTTCTAAACTGAGAGTTCAGTCAAATATTTAGTCATATTTTTTATATCATATATTTTGTCTACTGATTGAATGGGGTTTGTTATTTATATAACTTTACTCACATTAGTAGGTTTCAACAAGTGAATACTCACGGTTAATAAGGTTAAAATTGTCAGTATGGGCCAAATGAACCCATACAATATCTTGTTACGTAAAATGTTTGCAAAAGTTTTCCTGGAAGCGCCACAACGATCTCAATGCATTGCAGACATTTAAAGAAAAAAAAAGAATCTCACCTTGTTTGCTGAAAATTAGGCACTACACACCAGCATTAAAGCCATATCTCAAACGCTATTGTTTGGGCATGAAAGAAACACCAAGTTTAAAACTGCATCAACAAATTCCCCAGAATAATGTCGAATTAACAATCTGAAGCTTACTGTAGGATAGTGAAGTGAGACGGCGATCAACGTCTCCAGGTGCGAGCGGTCTCTTTAAAAAGTCATTTCCTCGCCTTTGCGAGGTTGTTTTGTTGTTTTCTCATTTGCAGAGGACTACTGTATGTTATCATGATATTCTAGAAATAGCAGTTGTTCTCATCTAAGTAACCTAAAGATAAACTCAAGGAAATGTCTGATGGAATTTGCATTTACCAAAGGCGTAAATAGATGTATGGGTGAATGGGTTCATTTGAGTACAAACCCTTGTTTACACACACTTTTGTGCATCTTTGTGTGTAAATGAAAACGGCATAGTGTGAAAATTTTTTATTTTGCTTTCATATTCAACTTTTTTTTTTATGTCTAATAACGTAAAAAAAATATTATTATATAAGATTACCTTGACACTCCACTGCTGATATCTCGTAGTATGTACCAGTAGGGCAATCCTTGTGGCATTCCCCTTTATAGAGTTTGGGGCTGAAGGTCGAGCAAGTCTCACAGTCATCTCCCAGGGGCCCTGAACAGCTTCCACAGGTAGGATGGCACTGAGCACAGCGGCCCTCCTCCATGTCCTCATAATAGCCCACGGGACAGCTAGCTTTACACACGCCGTTCAGCATCAAGTAGAGAAAAGTGCATTCTGTAATGATAGGGAAAAGTTACGGAGCTTCACAATGTCTTGCAATTCATTCCATGTCATCCGTCTGGAAAATTTCCTGTCTGAAAGTTAGGTACTCACTGAAACAGGTCCTATCATCGGAACAAACGTCACAGTGTGGAGGACAGCGTCTGCAGGTGCCATCATCTGCTGGGTATGTCCGCAGCGAACAGTTCAGCCTACATGACCCACTCTCTAAGTAGTGTCCATCTGCACAGGAAAGACACTGAGACTTGCTCTCATCGCATGTGAGACAGGAGCTGTCGCAGGCTTCGCACAACCCGTCTGAAGTCTCCAAGAAACCTCTGAAAGTAAATGGATGGATAACTGATTGGACATGGTAATGGATGATTAAAAAACTTTTTATTCTTTTCTAAAACTTAGATTATCCAACTGCTTACTCGGGGCAATTCGACCAACACCTTCCCTGGTGTAGAAAAAGTTTATTGCTCCCTTTGGAGCAGCTAATGCAGTTATCGCTGGTGTCCACACACTCCTCACAGTTTGGTGAACAGTCCTCACACAGCTGAGTGGCAGGGTTTGCATAGGAACCAGAAGGGCACCGTATCACACAAGAACCCTCCTGGTCCAGAAAATATTCTGTGACACAAAACAAAAATATACTGCGATGACACATGAGAACAAGAAAGGTTTAACTTTCTGTCCTGGCAAAGTTGTGTAAACCTGATTACCGTCGAAACAGGACGAACAGTCCAGGGCTTGAGGGCCAAAGCAGGTCTTACAGGTTGCATGACACGTAAGACATCCACCATACTTCCCTGAGATTAAAACAATGAGCAAGCACAGAATCTGTTACTTTTCTCTGCTATCAGAGGGACGCATAACCAGCTTAGAGTACAATCATTGCAAGTTATCATAGATATAGAAATAAGACAATAGAAACATATACAGTGAGTTATTAATGTGTTGTCTGTATCTCTTATTGCAGGAACTGTTTGCATTCTGTGGCAAAAACTTCTGTTATAGTGGATTTTGATTTTTGGGGAAATATACAAAAACTGACAACAGACTATTTCCAAATGTGCTGTAGAAAATAATGAGGGAAGACTAGGTTAGAAACAAACTTACTGAACTGATGAACCAAACTATCAGTAACTAACAGAAGGAATGGGGAACCGTGACATTAATACCATCAAACACAGAGACATCGGTGTCATTCTGTGGGGATGTTTTTATTAACAAGTCAAGAAAACTAAGCTAATATGATTGTTAGATGAGTTTGACAGATAAAATGGGGGAAATGTAAAAGGGCCTTAAATCTCTCTTTATGAAATTTATTAATACAACTAACAGGCTGAATTTCTAATGTGTTCTGCAACACTATAGGCAAAGTGCAATATTTTATTATGTTTATTATGTCTAGTACTTAGATTTCTATCTGATGAGGGGGCATTCTACAACAGGGCCCAGCCAACTAGTTCAACACGATAATTCTATCACCATAAATATTATTAACCAAGGATTAAATGTGTGAGGTATGTGCGACGGTTTCTGCGTTGGATGAAAAGAAAACTGCAAGGTATGTGCGTTTCGAGCCAAATAATTGAGGCAGAGAAGCTTTTTTTATTTCTCATAGAACTGTGAATCACATGCAAGCCACCAGCCCATTAAGTTACTTAACTCGAAAGGGAAACACCTTTCTAGGTCGGGAAGCAAAAGCAAATACTAAAGAGCTTCCTTCAGTTTTTACATGGTTCATTTGTTAAGGAGAACGGTAAAAGTTGCCTCAATGATGTAAATAAGTAACTTAATACTGTATGTAGACGTTTATTTTTACAGCACCTTTCAAGATAAAAAAAAAAAATCAAAAAGTTCTTCACAGTGCATCACAAAACGATGTGAAGAACATAGAAACAAATAAACGAAGTGAAAGCCAGTTTGAAAAGATGCATTTCAGCTGCTTTTTAAAATACTCACTAAGTCGGCAGATCTCAGGCTAAGAGGGAGGAGTTCAAGAGGGAAGGAGCACTGCTCCAAAGGCTCTGTCACCTTTCGATTTCGCTTCACAACCAGCAGACCCTGATCACACGATCTCAGGCCCCTGCCCGGAGCGTAGGGCTGTAGACGTTTGTGTATATAATCTGGTGCTTGGTGATGTAGGGTGCCGTGTTAAAACCAGGATTTTAAAATGAACTGTGTAGTAAATGTATCAAAACCTTCCACTTTACTGTTTTCCTCATAAAAGAATATTTGCTAATTTATATGCAAAAACACACAAAAGCGCTACTATTTGTTTTTTCACTATACCTGAGTATTTAGTGGCTTTCAATTACCATTTCAAAGATATCCCACTCCCACATTCACTCACACTACATATAGATTTTTCTTTTCATCACCCTGAGTCCTTCAAGATAAAGAATTGCTGTGATATGCTTCTTTGGTGCATTGCCATCGTCTCCTTATCATTGATCCAGGATGCACTCTTCCAATTTCCTTGTAGTTTAAGCCACAATAAAGCTCTCACTGCGACACAATAAACGCTTCACCACGAGAATTGAAATTAAAGAACTATTGATTGTGTATTTTCAGGTCATGAAGTGTTGGTCTGAATAAATTTGGAGCTTAGTAGGCAACTTCTCTCATGTCTGTCTTTTAGAGATTATCCCTTCCTAAAACTCAAAAACAACTGAATCAGGACAGAGTTGTTTTGATTACAAATGATAACAAAAAAATGCTTCACTTAGATTATATGGTTTTGATAGAGCAGCAGGTGCCGTGCAACAAAGCGGGTGTAGAGCTTTTACTGGAGGCACGAGAGAATAAATAAAATGTAGAGAATGTACTGTATGTCACCCTATGCTGCATGCTGGGATGGAAGTGTCAAGATTATTTGTGTTTTGTTTTTAAAAAAATTACCATATCTACAAAAGAGGATGGATCATTCTGGGAGTAATGAAACAACCCTGCCAAAAGCAAGATCTGCTCATTCATAAGTTGGTGCTGGCCAACTCTTTAAGTAGCCGACACAAAACTATAATAGTTACAAACAGGTTTAACACTGTGTTTATTTAGTAGAGCAATAATGAACATATTTTAATTTTGGAACTCATGACAGTTTTTTTTTTTTTTACTCCTGTATTAAAAAGTTTTGATCTTAAAGACTGTTCCCACACAACACAAAGCTTAAGTATGGTACTTTAACAGTCCAACACTATTCAACTGATGAAGTCCCCTAATAAAACACCCGTCTTTCATCCTGTCTCTTCTTTCGGCTCTCTCAAGCCAGTTTAATGTTCAATCGCTGTCCTTTCTCCCTCCAATAATTTCCTCTTGGGTTTCCTAGCTGAAACGGTATCATGAAGCCAGTGTATTGGCATCCAGTTGCGTGTGTGCGATGTGCCATAATGTTGTCAGTTGTCACATGATGCTCTGAGCTGCAACACAACTGCAGGGCAATGACGGCTCCAGGAATGGGAATAATGAATGTCAGAGTGCCATGACAATGGTCAGAAGCAAAAAGTTTGAATGTTGGAAACTTGCCCCTCTCACTATACCTGGACATCAATTTTTGAGTTTTTCTTTTTGTTTTGTTTTTTGTCAAAAGTGAACATTTCACAGCTAATGCATCTCCAGTGCCTTGTTTGTGATATACTGTAGTTTTAAAGGAAAAGAAAAAAAATATTTATACTAATGGTTACGTCCACAAAATGTGAGATTATCTCCTTTTTAATTCTTTTTGTTTCCAGCAGGGGCAACATAAGCAGACATTGTTCTACGCTTGCACTGTCTGCAGAGTGACTCCTGAAAACAAAAAGTCCATTGTGTAAAATCTATTGCATAAGACAAGAAAATTGGGAGGTTGGGAACTGTCATACTTTAGAGACAGATAATGCTGAAACGCTTAAGCCTTACAAATAATGTATTATTTCATTGCAGTGTATCACATACAACTCACCAGCACACTTACTTAACTCCAAAGAGTTTTGGTTTGTTTGGGATTTTCCCTTCATGATTGAAGCAAAAATAAAGCTTTACCTTATTTGTCCAACTTACCATCGAAATATTGTCCCAATGGGCAGTTAATCTGAGGGCACTGTCCGTGCAGAGGAAGGTTTCCACTGATGCAAAGATCGCAGTCTGATGAATGAGGCCCATGACAGGTCTGACAGGAGCCGTGGCAAGGCTGACAGCGCCACCCACTGGAGTCACTGAAGGTTTGCTGTGGACATTGTTTCATACACTCCCCTCCTGGCACATCGAAAGTAAGAGGCGTCATTATCATTTTATCATTCCCAGCGTTAATATTGTACATTATCTTTTCTAGAAAACAAGTTCTACAAAAGACAAGCAGAAACAACAGAGCATGTTATATATATTATATGATCTATAACCTAAGTTTATGGACAATCAAGAGTATCGTTTGTAAAATGATGAGTTTTTATTTTGAGGCTGCTGTGAAATTACTTCCTTAGTCCTTCTTTTAGTTCACAATTGTTTGGATCCCTTTCTTCTCTCTGCCCTGCTAAATTCCATCTAACTGCCCAGGCACAAAACAATGACCTAGATCTTTCTGAAACTGGACCTTGTGACAAGCAAAGTTAGAGACATGCCTACAACAGATTCACACTTCCATTAGTTACTCTTATATTTTCATAAAATATGTATATTAATATAATTCTATAAGCATGGCAGTGTGCCTTGGGATTCTCATTTACACTGGCCCTGTTTCTTATTCTTTTGTTGAACAATTTTCCGACTTTCTTCTGTGCCTATAGAAAACAACACAATCCTAATTCCTTGTTAGCATAAACCAAACATTTGCATATGTTTTCTTACAGACTTGCTGACACAAAACGTGATTTGCAATCCAAATGAAGGCTCGGAGTACCATTGTTTGTCCTCTGCAAGAATGACTCACATGCGCTCTGATTTAGAGTCAATTAAAAAAAGCTTTTCTAGAACAACATAGGGCAAAATAATCACCTGAAAACTCTTATTTGATAGCAGCCAGGGTAACACATGCATAAATGATAATGTTTTTGCTATTGGTACCATTTAGGAAGTAACCAGGCTGACAGGCAAGACAGTATTTGTTGCTCATGCAGTCTTCACATGGTCCTGGACAAGACAGGCAGACGCCCCTGCTACGGTCCTCGTAGGTGCTCTGAGGGCAATGTCTGCGACACTGGTGTCTGAAACTGCACACAAAAGTCCATTCAAACAGGATTAACTCTCATTAACATCTTATGGATTTATAATCCATAACAATTACCCAGACTCGGTCCATGTGTGTAAAATAGGCTGGCAATTGTTTGACTTGCAGTTTTTATAAACAAGATTAGGCCTTGTGATTTTCATTATTTTTTATAAGAAAAAAAAATCCTGAAATATCAAACAGCTGCAGAGAACTGTTGCTATAATGGTGCTTTCAAAGCTCTGCAGCAAAAAAAGTGACCACTGCTGTAGGCAGCTTTTGTCTACGTGAATCTGAAGCAAGATGAATCGAAGCCCCGGATCCCAACATGCTCTGTGTCAGTCCACAGCACACCTGCAGTCGTATTGTTGACTTCAATACTCTCTTCACCAAAAGTGCATTCAGCCAAACAACAGTAACGATGGCAGACAAAGAGGAATATAAAAGGTAGGCTTCCTTTTTCACTTTATTGTGGTTCCTCTCTCCTTAAAAAGGCAGAATTGGAATTCTTGTTTTATTTTTTTCCCCTGAGGTCAAAGGGGACTTATATAATTAATTATCTTACCAACCCTTTGGGACTTGGAAAAAAATAGCAAAATAGGCTATAAGCAAAAGGAGCGACTAAAAATTTTAATGAACCGCTGTCTACTGCCACCTTCCCCCATGAGAAAGTCTAACTAGCAACATCCCAAGCTGCACTTCCTACTTGAGTTGCCTTGGATTTGATGCGAGGATGTGGTGGTTGTTTGAGGAAGAACAGCTGGAGGCACCACACTGCATCCATCAACTCACTCACAATAGCAGCTGTTACAGACCAGGACCGGTCTTAAGCTAGTAAACGGTTCCCCACATAAGAATCTGCCCGGTGTTTAAGAAACCCTCTGTGCAAATATTAGACCATTCCTTCCAGAGATCCCATTTACACATTCACTGCAACTTAAGTTCAACCCTTTTGCTGGACTAATTTGTTGGAAATAAGTAGAAAAATATGATATATGTTGTCTCTGAACTTTAAAAAAAACCCAAATAGACAAAATAAATGGTTTAAACCATTTGAATGAATTAAGGATCAGATTCACAAATACTCGGAGGAAATATTTTGTAACATTGGGGATAACAAAAAGTAACAATTAAGAATTAATAAGAAAGAAACAATATTCTAAGCAGCAAACATGATTGCTCGATATAATGAATTATGTGTATATTTATACGTACATAATAACCTATTAAATGTCAATCACAAGATCCCTGCAGAGATCCAAGGAGCACCGTTGCGGATTGCGTCTATTCAGAAATGAAATCTTCCAACCGACCAGTTCATGGGGCAGTTAGAAGCTGCTGTCCAGCATTGTTCCTAACATGGAAAACATTCTTTCTGACACCCCTCTGACAGAGTCCAGTTCCATCACAACAGTGTTGCTGGCTTTGTGGATCAGTTTATTGAGCCTGTTGAATCGAAGCAATATTCCATTTACCTGCGATAACTTGGCACCTTTGGGAGGAAGGTAAATGCCAACAAATACCAAGCATCCATCATGCTGGGTTTCTTTTCAATAGCAAGTGTTTTATGCAAGTGTGACGCTGACCTCAAGGATTCACAGTCATGCCACAACTGTCCATCTTTAATGTTTTTTATTGCAACAAGCAGAACCTGAAATAATGGAATTCTTTTTTGCAAGGAATAGTCACAATCTATCACAGCAAGAAGGTTTCTCTCGTTTATGATCATCTCATGGTGTATTAGGTTTCTTTTATTGGTGTTTTCAGTATATGGTCGATGTAATGAGAACTGTGGCTACAGTGATTACTTTGATGGGTTGTCATTTTGAATTACTACAACCATTACTCTGAAAATAAAAGTTACACACCTAGAAGCACAGTTGAAGGCGGAGCATCTTTGTGAACCTCTGCGAAAAAAGGCACAGTGCAGCTAAGTGGGGGATTTTTGCTTCAACCTGTATCTGCTGCGATTCAAACAAGCAGGCTTGTGCACCTTGTATAGTCACTCACAGACTCAAACCTCCACTTAAATTTTGTCGTTTCTAGTTTTTTTTCATTTTTTCAGTCGTCCTCATAAAATACTTCTGTAAGTCTCTTCGGAGGTGAAGCTGGGGCTCAAGTAACAATTTTTGACAGAGAATGAATGGTAACCTGACTCACACAATACCAAGAGGCCTAAACTCGGGGGAGAAACACAATTGGAGGTTTGTTCTAGCTCTGTAACCAGGATCCACTCAATGGATCCAACTAATAAGCTGGTGTAAACAGGATTGCTGGTGAATTTTAAATTAGAGCAAAATAAATAAATATGGAAATCCAGGTGAACTAAACAGACAGGGAACAATGTATATTCGCCTCCATAATTATTGATTTAGAAAATTCCTCTAGCAAGGCAGATAAAACAGAACTTTTAATATGTGATTTAGAGGGTTTTCGGTTTCTTTGCCACATATTTCACATCTAAGTTAAATGATGAATTTTCAGATTTTATAAACTAAAAACTCTCTTTTCAAAATTGTATTTGTACATTCAATATGCTGAGCTTTAAACCAAGCACCTCAGAAACAAGTAATCAATCAGAAATGGTAAATGGACTCTAAGAAATTGCAATGTCAACACTTGTTTTAACACTATAAGAAAAGTTGTGACATTGCAAGTATACACAGATTAGCCAATCACTGAATGACACAGTACATTTTTAATCTAAAACACTAATAGTAGAGAGCAGGGGAATCATGAAAAGTGTGTTTGTTAAAATACAGAGGAAGAAAAGGACTCACAGAAAGTAACCTTGAACGCAGCTGTTGCAGATCTCAGGGTCTTCTAGGTATGAAGGAGAAAAGGTGATTAATTAGAATTCCAAGAGAGGGGCAAACTGCACTGTGCACCATCATCATCAGGGTTTTATAAATACATCACTTATGCTTCTACATCAGGGGGACAAAAGGCTGATTTCAGGAAGCACGTTTACCTGTAGAACATGTTTTGCAGCCCACTTCACAGTCAATGCACTCTCCTGTATCAGGGTCCTGTGCCTGCCCTGAAACAGAGACCCAGAACAATGAATGCTTCACTCCTAGGTTGCAGCCTGTACAGAGAAGCTGTTTTACATTTACCTATATCACACAGAGCTGGCTGGCAGACCCCATTCTGAAGTTTATAGTGTACCCGACATTTAGCACATATGTTGCCATCTGTGCAGAGTTCACAATTGGCAATGCAGGGCAGGCAGGAATAGTGACCCCTGTCAGGATAGAATCCCCTGGGGCAGTGTGTCCGACATCGACCTTGGTGGAGGAAACGCTCCTCTCCATCTTCATCTGAGGAGGAAGAGGAGGATACAGTGCACTTGTCATAAAGCCTACATTTTCCCCTCTGACTAAAGTGCCATTTGTCATCCTCTGAAAGTGAAAAAAGTAGTAACTCAACATGAATAAATGGGATGAAGGGAAGATGATAGTAAACTTTCTTACAGTAGTGTGCCCAATGTACACAAAAATAGATTGAAAGGCAAGAGACTTCATGTCACTCACAAACTGCAACAAAGGAAATGATCAAAAAATAATATTCAAGAAATCGGTCGCATATGTAATAAAAAAGAGAAAAGAAATACAGCCAATATACCAGCAAGTAATGGGTCACAGCGTGGGATCTTGGTGATGCTCCTAAGAGAATTCATGCACAGACAAGAGATAAGCAGTGTAGGCAGAGACCAATTCTTGTTATGGCTCTGATGGTTAATAGTCTGCCACTTTCAGAGCGGTTTCAGCCCAGTTACAGCAAAGAACATTTGCTGCTACAACATCGCTGCACAGAAAGAGAATGTGAAGTCATGCAGGAGAGAGGCTGCAAAGCTGTGTCAAACCTTCCAAACTGCACAGTGCACAGACAAACATGGCAAATGACATCAAGCCAAACAAAATGTTAAATTTTAATATCCTGAGGTCATCCTTAACTTATTTATTTTTGTGGCAACATCAACAGTATTCAAACTGAGGTGTGTTTGAGCAAAGAAGGGAGCTGCAACACTAGCCTACTTCTAGCCCAAGGGAATATTTTTTTTCACTCTGATTAACAAAGGCCCCATTTTGACATGATCAGATTACACTGTGAAAAGTCGAAAGAAAAACTGTCACGCCTTCAACTTTTACCTGTTTCAAAGGTGACCAAGTGACAGAAAAATCAACAAGTCTCACAGCCCATCTTTGAATGTTTAACAAGAGTAAATGGTAAAACCAGAACGGAATGCTTTGGTAACCATTAAACAATCCTCCTTTGAAGAAGAAAACAAAAACCCTGTTTGTGGGATTAATGAATCTTAATGGGTTCGTTATAACCTGTACCCTCTCCCCCCGAAAAAAACGGCAAACAAAGAAGAATAATTTGAGCATTGGTGGCAATAAAACCCCCTCATACTGTTTATATAATGTTTATAACCAAAATGCTGAGATTGCATCATAAATAGCTGAACTTGTTTAGCACAAAACCACATACAATTCTACCCAATGCATTTTGTAAAGGAAATAAATAGGTGTACAACATTTTTTTCACATGGCAAAGCCATCGACTTAATAATTATATTGTGTTCAAGCACATACAAGGAAAATGTACTTACAAACTCCACAGGTAGTGCAATCAAACAGCTCGTGTCCATCGCACTCGGAGCAGGTGGGATGACACAGGACACACTGGTTTTTAAGCATAAACTGTCCGCTTGGACACAATGACGAGGGTTTACATCCAATAAATCCGAAACACAAGACGAGAAAGATTTGGAGCGCGGCGAAGGAGCGCATGGCTGTGTCCAAGACTGTCAGTGAAAGTGGAGGAAAAAAACAGCCAGTGACAAAGACGCAGTGTCCGTGCAGCAGGTACACCAGCGGATCGATGTGGGGTTCCGTGACACCAGTGCAGATAGGCTATAACTTGCTAGACCAGTTCACTTAAATGAAGCTCTGTCTGGACAATAAATGGACTGCGGTGAGCTTTCAGTAAACGATCGTGGGAGAACACCCCTGGTCCCTATATGTTGCACTATTTGCAAACCAAAACGTGCTTGACGATTGCAAAAATGTGTATCAACCAGTTTTTTTCTTTATTAACTGACATATATGTCAGATTTTTTAAACCAAAAATTTTCATTATAAGTTATTGTGTTGCCATGCATAAAAAAAGCAATAGTTTATTACGAACAAGTAGAATAAACCGGTTTGAAGTAAAAGGTTGATAGGAGAAAAACGTTTTCATAATGGATACATTTATCACCAAAAGATTTTAAAAAATGGAGAGATAGGCTGTCAAATCAAGTGGATTCCGGATTTTGGAAAATAATTAGCCTAATTGTCACGGCACTCCCCTAAACATAAATCCCAGGTATATTTTTGAGGGAGCATGCATCCAGAAAACATCAAGCTCTGCAGCAAAAACAAAACAAAAGGCCACGTTTGTCATGGTAGATGCGATATGAGAACCTAACTGCAGGAAAACAAGACAGGAAGCAGACAAGTGTTGGAACAAACTTTAATGAAAATTGACCCAAAATACCTACTACATCACCACTCGAGACAGACGTCAGGGAAAGAACCATGACAGAGAACCACAACAGATGATCTGACACCAAAAAAACTGAAACCATAGATGTATAAAAAAAAACTGAGGACAAGAGATGAAGGGAGTTTGCTAATTGAACCCAGGTGAGCTGGTAAGCAGAAAATAAAAAACACAGGAGGGAAATACAAAATAAATCAGGAAAAGCCGAACTTACAATTAGCCTACAAGACTAAAAAGCCCCAACAGAAACTAAAAGTGCAGCACATAAGGTCAACCTCTGTTGATTCCCTTTAAGTGCCTTCATGGACGGGCTCCATTTTATTTAGCTGAAGTCTTACATGCTTCTGTAGATCTATAGTTTACCAATAAATTTCTCCTAGATGTGCCCTGAACCAAGTAAACAACAAAGATGATTTAGATTTTGCAGGAGCTGTTCTTAAAATGTCCAACAGCGCCCTCCCCTATTTTTATTGAAAGCTGATCTCTCCATTGAGCAGTTGAAATCATTATGATGTTTTATTGAGTAATGTTTTTTCATGAAATAATTTTAGTCAATTTTTTTCCCTTTCAAGTATTTTTTTTAAATTTATTAATCTATTTATTCATCATTTATTACCCACTTCAGTTTTTCAGATGACTAGATATAGGCTAAGATATATAGGGTTTATGAGATTTAACGCAATCATTACCTCATCAGAATTTCATGTGATACTGGCATTTTATAAGTGAATGGATAAAAAGATGAACATACAAAAGCTTACAGATTTTATAAGTCAGAAACTCCTGCCCACTCCTGCTACAAACTATAAGAGAACCATAAGTGACGTTAGCCTGGGGGTTTAGCAGAGCAGGTGCACACAATAAGTGTTATTTCATATCAAACTTCAATGTGCCATAAATCTGAGTGTTATACAAGGGTTTCATTTTGAAAATGTCAGATAGAAACCTCCAGCTGCACTTAGGCCTACTTGTGGTTCTTTCAAGCATAGCGCTCTCTGGCGGCGTCCCGACGCATGTGCGTGCGAAGGCGCGTGTGAAGAACCCGTCACTACCTGACGTCACGCCGCTCGTGGTGGAGGCGTGGCTTTGTTCTGCTGCAGCGGAGAAACATGACATGGGGATGAGCAAGAGGGAGGGAGGGAGTGAGACAGCCTGATAGGAATAAACGGTTCGTCAGAGGTCTGGACTGAAAACATGATGATGGGGACCAATGACTGAAAACGAAACGGTAAGCAGACTGACCCAGTTTATTATTTTTTCATTTTTCCCACCCAGCGCTCGACTGGACGGTCCGTGGCTCTTATGATAAGAAACACAAAAGGCTGCCACTGCAGACAGGTGCACCTGCCTTTAATGCGAGGACGTGCCTCGATGCATTCAACTTCAGGTTCCGTACGAGTACCTTTAATTTAGGTCGCAGGAAAATACAGCGAGGCCCCACATTTCATCGACGTTTTTGGATGAGACGTTAGCCGGAGTGTTGGGAGTGTAATGCTGTAAACATGGGTCTGCGTGCTTATCACAGACCTTTGTGATATAGGACCATCCAGTAGGATTTGTTTTTATAAAAGCTTCACGTGAGACAGCTGGCTAAATGTTGTGTTTGGGTCTCATCCCATAAAAGTAGCTCATTAGCTTTTTGAGGTATGAGGCCATGAAGGTGGGGATTATTTTTTGAAAACAAAGAATATAGTGATTTGGGCCAGATGTCTTCACATGTTGATCGTGATGAAATGCATATGGCTTGATGTTTAATCTAAGAGATAACAGCAGTCTCACTGTTGGCTGCTCATCTAAAAACAAGGAGCTTTACAAGAACTGCAAATATCTCTTACTGCTCGCATTCTGGTGACTTTTCTTATTGGCCTGGTTCACAATATCTACTGATGTCTGCCTTTAAAGATAGTTAGGCCACTGATTCATTGCTGTGTTATTTATAAGCCACATTTGTGTCCCCTGACTGAGGCCTATATAATAATACTGTAACAGCATATATTAGAGCTATACTACATTACCTTATTTATAAGATGATTACTCACAAGTCAACTTTAGCATCTCAACTTTACAACTCATTCAGCCACCTATTAACTCAGGTTTGTGAGACAAACAGTCGACAGCAAGAAAGTTTGATTTAGAGATAGCTCAAATAGTTGGGGCAGATCTACAAAAGTGAGGCCTGTGGCTGCCAGGCCAGGCCAGGCCGTGCCAGCTCCTTGGAGGTCTTCAGTGCAGCAGGGCACTGGGAAGAGGTCGCTTGGCACCTGATCAGTTACCACAGTGAATTCTGTTCCTGTCCCTGGTATTTAGCTACAGAAAGGCTGAGCAGAGATGACTGTTGTTTATTCGGTTGGGCTTACATGTCGCTGGGGTGTTTTCTGCTCCATCAAACTCCCCTTTGATTGATACAGAATGACATCGGTTTCACTATGGCTACTACCTGCAGTACAGTATACTTCAAAAACATTAGCAGAGAATTCATTCTTCTCATAGGATCTCTGCAAATAAAATGATTGAATCTGTCAATACCATGACCCTTGAAGTTGACATTTATACAGATTTAACACCTGGCATTAAATTTGGGTTTTTCTGCAAGTCTGAACAGCACCTGCGTTGGGACCTTAACCTCCTGTCACTCTACACAAGAATCCCACATCTCTGGGCCTTATTCCTCCAAAGTGTAGTCCTTAAAGGACATGCAATGAGTCAAGTGCCTATGGTAATCATGGCCCCAATCACCGTGCGGCTTTGAAGTGGACCCTGTTCTTCAGACATCTCTACAGGAGGGAATGCAATGTTAAGTGTTCTGTCTGCAGGCAAAGAGAGGTCAGCTAGAGGTCATGAAGGCAGGCAGAAGGGCTCATCTCAAACGTCAAAATAGGGAAGAGTGGAGGAGGTAGTGGTCACCTTTTCAGACCTGTGCTTTTGGTCTGTTGTCTTTTACGTAGGATAGCGGACAGCTTTTTATTTTTTACCCCCTCAAAAATCTGACGTGATTCTTCGCATAATTACACACAATGATAAATGTGAGCCTTGTAAGAAAAAAAAAGGTATGAATCCTTACACCTTACATCAGTATTCTCTTTACTGCCGTGCTAAATGTTTCCACAGAGGCGTTTCCAATCAAGCTGATGACAAACTATTTTACTTTGAATCGTGTTTTTTTCTTTTATTTGTACAGCTAGATTTTTCCGTATGTACTTGCTAAGGCAGCCCTCATGTTTCATATGCTTGTTTTTGATACTTAACCCACTGAGGAATAACACCTCTTTTTTAACTGTAGTCTAAAAAAGGGGCCAAAAGAACTAAAGGGATTTTTGGAAGGTGATTTTAGTCCGTGCCATCTATAAATTATTGGAGCAAGAGATTTTTCATGGAAACATAGGGAAGACACATCGATGGGTTAGGGTCAGGTGATAAGCTGACATACATTGTTCTCTTTCATATGAAATACAGTGACATTAAATAATATGATGCAATCCTTCTTTTAAATGTATTCTAATACACAATTTGTGAGCTTTTACTTTCGAAAATGAGGGCATTTCCTTACGTTAGATTTTAATGATGATTAGATATTGTGTGTTTAAAGGCATTCTTACATTGGGGTCAGTATTTAGTCCTGAGTTTGAGCTGTCAAAGCAGCAGTCAAAGCTCTGCAAAATCTCCTTTATATGGCATCTAAAAATCAAGTTTTGTTGAATCCATATTCTTAAACTAAAACCAAATGGAAATACTACACACAACCACAAGTCAGTAGTTTTTAAAGCAGATCAATATGCCACAGAAGACGGTATATAGGCAGTTCTGGTTGTCCACAAATTCCAGGATGAAACAGACCACAGATTATGTGTTTATCAAATGATAAACAACATCTTCAGAGTTGGAGGCTATATTGTGTCAAAAAGGCATTTGTCTTGTTACAACCTATATAACTATGTATGCAAACATATTTTCATTTATGTGCTCCGAATGTCTGGTTGAGTCTGGGAGCAGAGTGGCTCCAGGAGACGTCTGCTACTGTAATATTCCCCTCACCAGGCCTGGAGGGAGCAGCCAACCCTTGTCCTGCCTCTAATCAGCAAGGGAGCAGTTTCTAAATCAAACAGAACACTGTTGCACAAGATACCCTCTGTGACTCAATTTAGATTCACGCAGGCCTACAGCGTTGGTCATTTTCATTCATTCAGAAAAATAGGTCAGGCCTTTTTTTTTCTTTTTTTTTAACTTTCTCTCCATGCAATACCCAGCTGCATTCGTTGGAAACTCACTGTACCTTCATTCCTATCACTTATCACCACTGAAATAAAAATGAGAGTAGAAACGCTGGTTAGATATAATCTTGAAATGGAAAAAGAAACTGAATCTTCGAATCACTGAATCAGATCTTTAACAAACCACATTTATGGAACACTGCAGTGCATGACTTAATGCAGTTATTTTTTATATTTGTTCCATATAGCCCCTCTGACAAGATGAAGAAAATGAAACCAAAGCTTCCTCAGAATGCTAAAGAAGCAGAGTAGTTTTTGTACATTTATGAAGGTCTTCTTTTAGCCACCAGATGGTAAAAGACCTGCAGTAGGAGCCTCTAAACATCCAGCAGAATATGCAGTGCAGGTCTGTTCTGATTATTTGCCCTGCAGTGTCTTTCTTCCATCTGCTTTTTTAGTATCTCTCACATTTTCTCTCAACTGAGTCTGGGCCAAATTTTGGGATAACTGAACATATCTAAGACTTTCTGAGTTTGTGCCAGATAAATCGTCAGCCATAGGTTATGATCATAAATAAAAAGAAATAAGAGCCATCCGCTGTTTACATGATCCCAAAATGTATACTTGAATGATGCCAATTTGTAACTTGAGATCAGAAACACGGCAATGCAGAAATATACTATTTCTGCCACAGCCACTTTCATTGGCTGTGGCTTCTAACCGACGCCCACGCACAAACTCTTTCGCTCATGTACTCTAAAATATAATCCGGTGATTGATCTGAAACTGACTTGGAGAAACTAAAGTGTTCACATAGCATTGGGTAACAGATGATCAATTTATTAAATCACTGCAAACTTGTTTTCAAATTAGTCTTGAAATCCTGTGAGGTGCCCTTGTAATTTTTTGTACTCTGTAAATATTGCATTTAAATTTTATTTCATTCTTCTTTTTGAAAAACTGAAAACTGTAACTGCTTTAGTGGGAGACTGCCTTTGTCTCCTGCCCTCTAAGGGACCATTATACATGTAAATGTGGTTGAAATCTGCAGTGGAGGAAGAATTCATAATTTCTTATTAAGTAAAAATACCAGTTCAATTCAATTCAGTTCAATTCAATTCAAGTAAACTGTATTCCTATAGCGCTAATTCACGACAGTATCATCTCAGGACACTTTAGTTTGAGCCCATCTGATTTTTATTTGATTCCTACAAGCCAATTAATAATCAATAGCCTATGTAAGGAAGCCAACAGACTGCAGTGAATGTAGTCTTCGATTCCAATCCCTATCCTGAGGAAGCTTGAGTTGGTGGTGGAAAGGAAAACTACCTTTTAACAGTAAGGAAAAAGATCCAACAGAACCCGGCTCAGGGAGAACGGCCATCTGCCTAGTTGGGGTGAAGAAGACAGAAAGAGAGATCAACATTCACTACTCTGAAAGTAGTGGAGTAAAATGAATACACTGAAATGAACTGTAGTGGAAACATAAAGAATAAAATTAAACCACTCAAGTAAAGGAGAATCTCCAAATTTATGTGAATATTTATAGAAAAGGCAAAGCTATATACGCCATGTAGAAATATATAGAAAGGATTATACTTGATATTACTCAGCTTTATGTCTTACTAGCTAACTAGATCACTCAAAGAAATGTATTATATCAAATTTTGTGTTGTTCAGATATGATGTTGCGTTCCTCCTGTTAGCAGGTAAGTATGTATCCTTATTGAAATAAGAAAAAAAGCCCACTCAAAACAGCAATTATGCAAATAATTGACTTCACAATGGAGAATTGTATACAAAAAAGAAAATATCCTTTAGCTTTAGAAGTTTCAATGCCCTTTTTCTCAGATACCAAATGAAGAGTAAGGTTATGTGATGCTGCCCTCTCCACCCACTGCCGCATACATCAACCTACACAATCAATGCAAAACTGGTGACACATGTTGCAGTGCTTTTATTATCAGATGCCTCGTTGTCAAAACATTTGCTGCTAGATTTTCCATTCATTGAGATGTTAAGTCTGAAATGATGAGCTTGTTCTTTTGGGGGGATTATTTTTGGACAAGGCTTTTTTTAAAGGCTGGGAAGGAGTTTTAGCTATGACAAAGAGGCTCCAGCTCTATCTTACATGACACCTTCACAGTGCAAGCAGAGGTTTGTGTTGCTGTACATTTCCTATACTTTACATCCACCAAGATAAGTAAGTATTTCTTTGTCGAGCTTTTAGTTGTTTTTTTTAAAATGACAAGTTGTTTTCTTTGTAAGGGCTCGTTCCTGTCCCATCTGTCTGCTTGTGGCACTTTGTTGAAAACAGACCAGTGAAGGGAGAGGTATTGGCTGCCGTGGTAGGTCGTTTGAGGGGACTGATATTTTAAACAGGGTTATGAGACTGTTCTGTGCCCCTCAGCGGCCAGCCTTTGTTTGGGTGTGTGCCTTGGACACAGCTGAGCTGCTGCTGTGTGAGAACATGAGAAATTACTTAAGAAAAAGAATCAGTTGCTTTTTCTAAATATAGCTATAGTTTGTTTTTATTCATGGGGTCCATACGGTTTATTTAAGCGAATAAGAAAAATACGTTGGTCCTTATTTATCAAATGTTTTCGCCTCTTAAAGCATCAGGCACAAAAATATGCTGCAGCTGGTTTGTTAACCTGCCACAAAGAGGAATGCAGCAAAATGCATTTACACTTTTGCCTTTATGGAATCTAGCAGTGTCTGCCAGAATGTACAAAGCACTGGGAGGAGTGGATGCAAATAAGTCAGCTTTGCACATGCAGCTTGATTTACCAAACGTAGAACTGATTGCACAGGAAGTTTTTTTACTTATATTTAGCACTTTTTGAGGCAGGCTTTAACTGTCTCAGATGCAGAGAAACAGCTGAAGTTTGGATGAGAGACAACAGCCAAATGGTGTAGAATTGCTGATGCACATCAGTCTGATTCATAATATTTTCTCATGAGTGGCGGGAGGTGATATATGAACTTCCGGAGCAAAATCTTTACATTAAAACTGATCATTTGTTGGAATTTTAAAATAACAACTGTTGTTTAGTCAAATGTTGTCGAAAGCAGGCGTGTAATATTTGTTATGTCAATAAAACAGAACATGTTTCAGTTTTTACACCTACAGGTGGTTCTAACGTGACATGCCCCGGGTTTCTAGTAAGGCTTTCTGCTCCTCACAGAGTAAGCTGCACCCATTGCTCAACATTGGCCAGATGTATCTCCTCTGTCGGCCCCTCGCCTGTCTTATTCACAGAGGTTTTATTATGAGTTGGTTTTTTTTTGCTGCTTCAAATGATATCTTGTCATCTTTTCTTAACCTCATCTGGTGTTGTTCTTGTTTTTCCGATTGGTTTAACTTTTTGGCAAGATCCCTTGCACATTGCAGTCCTTGTGGTCATAAAATCAAATCAAATCAAATATTCATAAAGCACTCTTCAGGCCAGGGCAACTCAAACCGATGTCTGTGCCGTATTTTTATTTGCCTCTTCCTTTTATATTTATGATCCATTTGTTTTGCATTTGCTCATTTCTAGCGCTCCTTCTACACAGTGAATTGCGCACACTAAATCCTCAAATAAATGAGGCTGTTTGCGTTCGTTATCTCTAGCATAAACAATCTTAGTAGATCACCCACAAATCATGGACAGTATATATATGATGAGGACAGTCAATTAAATTCTGTTCAGAAAGGTTCTCTGGCCCAAATTGTCAGTTTTTTTTCCTCCTTAGGACTGTTTTTCAGACAGAAATTGCTTGGTTGCACTGAGCAGAGACTCGCAAATCAGTCTTAAACATACATGTAAGATTGTGATAAAATTTCAATCGCGATTTTATAGTAAAATAATTATGATATGATATTTTTGCCACATCACCCACCCCTAAGTCTGAACCATCAAACTAAAAACCCTCCTGTTTTTGGGCGACAGTGATGTGATAGATTATCAGGGTATGCAGAATCTGTCAGATTTGCTTAACTTGTGCAGCATTTGTTTCAAATTGCAACAAGTAAAATTCCCTCACTTCACTCTCCTAAAGGAAGCCGATCCAGTTTCAGAACCAGAGTTTAGTTTGTCACTCCAGGGGCCTGTACTACGAAGCCGGATTTTCTCTTATCGAGGTAACTTCAGGGTTAACCCGGGGTTTTCCGTCCTTCGATGCTGGTTCACTTCTAATCGGGGTAAATCACCCCGGTAACTCTGCTGGACGCCTAACCTGGTCCGGACCAGGTTAAGTTCTGAATAAGAGATCAACGAGAGGAAGCGCCATCCTCTTGGCCAATCAGATCTCTTAGAAACTGTCCTGCCCATCCTGTTCACCTTGGAAAAAAAAAAAAAAAAGAAGAAGAGAAAGAAAAAAATCCTGTCCACCTCGGTGCGCTGATCACACGAGGAGCTTTAGGGGGGAAAACGATTTTAGAAATAGATGCAATATTTTAATGAGAAAATAAAACCTCACTGACCACTTTCAAATTAAGTTTTATGTTCTTGTTCCCAAGTCCGTTAAACTCCACCAGCGTTGCATCTCAAATAACGAGATTAATAATAATTCTCACACAGAACTTTTACGGAACAACTTCTCACGCTGTCACAGAATAAATATTCAAACATAAATGCAGAGAATTCATGAACTAGAAGCAGTCAGAGGACGCAGACCTCACCACCTTATTTTATTGACTGCCAGTTAATGTGAGTGTTATTTTTAATTTAACTCCACTGAAGGTGAAATTATTCCGATCTCCCCAGAATATATAAGCCTATTTTTTTAATACTTGGATGCAGATAATATCCGGATCACTCCATAAATCTAACTATTTCTTTCTTATTCAGTTTCTGAAAATTAAAATTTAATTGAAATCCATCCATAACTTTATTGATGTTGATAACAGTCACACAGAAGAAATGTAAAGGAAAGGGAGGAAGCTATCTGAAACGTCTGATGGTAATAAAGTGATCAGGGTGCTGTACGTTTATATTGTCCGATAAAATAATAATGAGGCCTAGGCTATCTCATACATTTGTACATTAATAAAGTCTGAAATTCCTGCTGACTGAAGCTGAAGCAGTAACAGGGATGTTTTTGGCCTCATACTGTGTTTAAATTCTTTATGTTTCTGAGGAATAATTGTCTGCGCTTTAAGCACGCCCCGCAGCCTGCAAGGAATCCCCTTGCTGATTGGTCAGACGCTGCAGTCTCCGCCCCTTTTATGTGAACGCGCACTGATCCAGACAGGGAAACTCCGGGTCGAGTTACCGAGTGGTTTACCAGGTTCGTAGTACCGTAAATCAAGATCACGGATGTCTAGTTAAGTCAACCCAGGTAACAGAGAGAAATCCCGGGTATGTTAACCCAGCTTCGTAGTACAGGCCCCAGCTCCCCTTACTGATCCGAACATGTGTTTTTCTGTCATAAGAGCTTTGGAGGACCAAACTAACCTTACATCCTTTTTAATGCACACAAAAAAATACAAATACTAGTATAAAATTAATAAACAGCTCTTTTCCTCCTAAAACTAAGGAGTGGTTACACAAAGTTAATAAAGTGTTCCAACGGCACCTGTAAGATATAACTGGGACTGATCCACAAAAGTCCCCTTCAGTACACATTTTCCATACAGACGTTTACAGTTTATAATGAAAAAAAAAATGATGGCACACAGTTCAACACATGGAAGGACGCAAGCGTACAGGTTGCCTCATCCAGCTAAAATAAATAATACATTCTCATTGATACTGAAGGTTGTGCAGCCATCTTCAGTCTGCCAAAGGGTTCTTAACATCGCTGAAACACATATTACCGAACAAACTCCAGCACATGAATATTATGGAGAAAGCTGTATAACAAGTTCCTATGTCAGCTTGCATTAATGGTATCAGAACCTGCATTAAATATAATGTCAGCAGTGGTTAAAATATCAAGCTTCTGCATATATATTTGTCATGTTCAGGTTGTGCAAATATTCTTTGATCATGTAGGCTACAGCACAACAGGTTGCCTTATGAAACTGTATAAGCAAGTTTGCCTTGGCTGCCTATGGATTTGCCTGCAGCACTTAAAATTTTTTATGGCTTATATCCTTTTCCTACATGAATTACTGCTGGTCATGCATTACCTGGTCATGGTGCACAAACTCCTGTTTTCGATGCATGTTGTCTCCAGAACAAAAAAACACAAAAGTTTTGAACAACCTTTTATATGTTTTTGTATTTCTTTATAAAAATAAAGACTGTTATAACTGCTGCTTAACACCGACGCCCATTTTACTTATTTTTTTATGGCTTGTATCCTTTTCCTACATGAATTACACTGCTGGTGTAATTCCCATTGCACCAAGATGCAAAGACTGCAGTTTCACATGCATCATGTCCTTCCAGTAAAAGATTTATTAAAACAAGTTATTAAAAAACATGCAGAAAAAGTTTAACTGACTTGCATTACCTGGTTATCCATGGCCAATGGAGGAAAGTTGTGTATTTGCATTGTACTAGTGAGGATGATTTGATGCATGCTGTTGCTAAACAGTAAGGAAAGAGAAGGTGCTTCCCACTGTGTTGTATGCAGCAACATCTTGCTTTTTAAGAGGAGATGATCTTACATTTCATACTTGATGAAGAAACCTGTGGCAGGCTCTTTGATGTAAGCCAGTCTGCACTGTCGAACACATTGACCTCCGTGGTGAGAGTAAAGATTCACTTCTGAGCAGATACCACTTCCGAAAAGAGATCTTGTTAGATTTATGATGAGGTTTGGGTCCCGTGTTGCAGAGAGATAGCCTACTAACAGCAGAAAAGCTATCCCCACATCTATCAAGAGGGTTTGTTGGCCACTGGTACTTTCCAGTGTGAGATGGGAAACAGATCAGGCATTTCCCAACAAGCACTGAGCCGGATTATGCCATCTGTGTGTTGGATGCTATCATTTCCCTGCACCCAAAATACATTCAGCTCCCTCAGACACACAAACACCGAGCTGAACTCAAGCAGGAAAGAGCTATATCTCCAACGATGCTAGCAATGAGTGTGACCAAATGTGTGAGCTCTGTTGGGCTTTATCGTCCTCCAGCTCCTGTTATGTCTTGCCTGTGTGCTGTAACACATTTACTGATATAGAGAGTAATATAAAACCATGTCTCTTTTTGTCTTCTTGAGAGCTCTCTTCTGATTCCACAACTTTCACAGCACTCTTCTCTTATGCAACTCTTGTTTTTTTCCCTTTTCTGTTTGTTCTTAAACACATTAAGTTCTATAATAGTGTTGAATATTCATCTTCTGCATTTGGACTGTTTTGAGTGTGGTCCTACTACATAAATGTGCTAAATAAACAAATCTTAACTTGACTGAGCAGTGAGCCAAGGTAAATGATTTTGTTATTCTGCAGAAAGCAGGTATGTTACCATACATGAAGTATTTCTAAATGCATGTCACCATGAACTGGCACAAGGCAGTAGTTTGGAACTTCTGGGATTTTATCAGTCACTGTAGACAGAACAAAAACAATATGATATAATTGTTGAGTTCAGTAATGATGCTTCCCTTCAGATTACTGAACAACCTGCCCTACCACATGGACAGTCATCATTTTCATTCATTCTTTTGTACATTTCACATCTATTCTAGAGGTAATACCAGATGCTCAAAGCTTCTGTCACGCATCCTCTGGATCGGGCAGAACTGATCAAACACACCCTTCTGGACCGGACCGGATCATACCTAAGTTTGTCATGGTGCACAAACTCCTGTTTTCGATGCATGTTGTCTCCTGAACAAAAAAAAAACACAAAAGTCTTGAACAAACCTTTTATATGTTTTTGTATTTCTTTTATAAAATAAAGACTGTTATAATATGGAGGCCCAAAATATTCAAAATTGAATAAATATAAATAAGACTTTGAAATAAATACCATTTTGATAAATAAAAGGCAAATATATATTATGGCCTTTAATAGTAAAATAATAGAGTG
>JAVQJG010134622.1:0-39301 GCA_036024015.1 Craterocephalus amniculus | reverse complement strand
GTGTGTGTGTGTGTGTGTGTGTGTGTGTGTGTGTGTGTGTGTGTGTGTGTGTGTGTGTGTGTGTGTGTGTGTAGTTCTTTATCTTGCCTCACTATCCAACCTCTTACCTCCCCTTTTGGGCCTTTAGGAGCATCCTGTGACCTCTGACCTCCTTGACAATAGAGGCCAGGACGTTTCCCAGTGAGTGCTGATGGAGCCAACAACAGGAACATGAGGGGTGCTCCTGGGAAACAAACTGTTTATTGTCCAGCAGGATGGACAGCCCCCCCATGCCCAAGTCACTTACTTTCACACACAGTCACAAACGCAGAACTACACACCTCTGCGCAGTAAAACGCAGTCAAACAACAGGTGGCAGCTTTAAAATCCGAACCCCGTTGCAGCAGTTACGCTCAGATGTCTCATATTTTCTGACGGCAGCGTCCACATGTGCAACTGCTTGTATCTGCTCGTAACATAAGTAAAAGTTTAAAAAGAAGATTTGCCTCTCACCTACGTCATGTCATGTTACAGCCACGCAGATACTTTTTGCATCATTTATCATGAAATCCCTCTCTCTCTGTTCCAGCGTTGTGGCCCACAGAGACGCGTACATGTTGTTCCAGTTGTTACTTTCCGCTCGGTTTCTGCGCCCACTCCAGCTGCAGATAGTAAGTTTATATTTAGTCAAACTTTCTATTTGGAAGGAGTACCAAGTCATTTGTTGGTGCTGCCACTGCCTGTCTGTTTTAGAGGAAATCCCTCCTTTGTCTCTCAAGGAAGCTCAGCAAACTGGGAAAACCTGAATTTATCATCAGAGCTGGAACAGCTGGAAAACATTTGATTAGGGAGAGTCACCGCTAAATGTATTAGTCAACACTCCAAACTAGTTATTACCATTGCTCTGGAGACTATTGCAAGAGCAGCACGGTAAAACAGTTTCCAGAATTGTCAATCACCGTGTCAGAAGTGTGGTGCAACACAGAGACACAGAGGGCCCCAGAGATTGCTCTATAAGAGCTTAACCCCAGAGGATTACTGGTTCTTTATGACTATATGTGTGGTTTGGTCTGTGCTCCACATGATGTACATCTGATAAGGGTGGATCAGATGAGCACAGTCAGAGGGGACTGGATCTGATCTCATTCCTTTTGCTCCCTCTGAAGAGACATTAAATCATGATCAGCAGAGGAGAATAAAAAAAAAGGAAGAAAAAGAAACCCTTGAATCATTTTTGGAGGATGAAACCATAACTGAGCCTTACTGACTCTGAAAAGAAGCAGAATAAAACATTACAATAACAACCATTTTAATATATACATTACTTAATATTGGTATGTTAATTAGCTTCATCCAGTCATGGGAAATAAAATATGCATAGACAAGAACGTTATCATTTTTTATTCAATGTCTAAAACATTTCTATATAATGTATATAGATAATTATTTGCCAAGAATTCAAGTGATTTATATGTGATCACTAAAGAATATATAATAAACTGAATTTACATTACTTTCTAAATGTGGTATTTGTATCAAAATAGAAATATTGTTAAGTAAACAGCCCCTTCTTGCAAATGAAAAAATAACATGAAATTAAACCTGCATGCTTGTTTATTCCATTTAATATGCGTATCCTTGAATTTACAAATGTTTATGTGATTGCGTGTCAACGATGAAAAAAGTAAGGAAAAATAAATGAGCATCCATGTCCCAGCTTGTTTCAAAGAGAAAGGCGAAGAAAACTCTGTAAATGAAATTTTTAAGAAAAAGATGATTCAAGAGTTTAAATCCACTAAAAGTAAAGCCAAAAAACAACAAAAAAAAAAAGAATCTGAGGAATGATTCTGAGATTTTCCAGGTCAAAGGCCACCGTAACACTGACAAGCAAAATCAAATCACAGCTAAGGAAATGGGCCATGAAACTCTGATTGCTCCGTACATAATGACCCTTTTTCCAGTTGCTTAGCTCAAGAATTATTTGATTGTGCAGAGTGCTGACTTCACTGCAAACATGAGCACTGCTTGCACATATTGCCTGTGTGTATAATCAAATCAAGACCACTGATACAAGGAGTGAACAAATATCTCTTAGTATGCAGGAACAATGGATCTTTGTTCCATAAGAGAGTCCTCAGAAAGCTAATAGACTGACCGAAGGTAGAACACCTCTGGGGACTGTGAGCCTAGCTTGTGCTCAGCATTAATTGGTTGTGCTTTTATTGGATAATTTAGACATTAGCAAGACCCATTTAAGTTAATTTTGAAAATGACAGTGAGCGTATGTGCTTTGTCATGGCAACCATGGGAAAAGAGCCATTGAGGAGGGATATACTGACGCTCATACATGGCTTTAACATCATTTCTACAATGAGCCGAATGCTTTCTGTCATATAGTTGAACTTTCATGTGACCAAAAAGACATATAACGGGGGTCTGCTGAGTCTGCGGTTTCAAATAACAGCAGTATAGGCGATATATATTTCTCAGGAGACAGGTTAACTAAGCTCCCACCCCCGCCCATATCATTCCACGTCTGCCATATTCACACCTTGGGTCATACATCGATTGGGAACTTAGGGTTTCAGTCTTGTAACTAAAACTCAACTTCCGGCTAAAGCTGGGAAATTCCCCTATATGTTTCAATGATGTAAAGCTTTATAAAAAAAAACTAAAAAAAAAACATACTGTTACAAAACGCAACACCACTTGACCGCTGAAATCCTTACTGTTGTAGGCAGCTACAAACCCTGTGGGTTAAACACACAGTAGCAAGAAAATCAACATGAAGTGAGATTTCTGAGGAAACCGCTGGTGGCTGAGCCTTGGAGGCTTTGTGAGTAGAGACTTAAAGACAACAAAGTGTGGGCTTGACTGTGTCTGAAAACCTCATGCTGATAAATGGCCTCTCCAAGTAGACAAAATCAGAAAACAAGGCCCCTGCTGCACCATGCCCAAACTGCTACCTCTGCTGCTAGTTGAATCTGATTACTGGCAAGCCCTGAGGACAGGCAGGTCATTGAGAGCACAGAGATGAGCAAACAATAAGATATTATCTGAAGGAATCTTCAGTTTACCAAAGGAAAATGGTCCCTCTCAGTGTCACATTGACGATAGGATCCTCAACCTGACACTGAATCAGCCATTTAAGAAGAATGAACACTGCGACCCATTCATACACACTCACTAAAATAATGAGAGCTCTTTTTTCACCCTTGTTTAAGACATATAAAGAGAAGCTCATGAGATGTTGTGAGACAAGGCTACGCAGAAACCGGAGCATGCAGCTGACTCAGATGAATATGCCTTTACAGTGATTGGGTATTGAATTAACAATTCCACAGACGTTTTGCTCTATTCTTTATGTGCTTGTAAATAATACACTTGTTTGGCTTCACTGTGTACTTCACTGTACTCATTTATTTTTACGCACGTCTGCGTTTGAAATATATAACGTGAATTGAAAACTTTGCATTAAATACACTGCATACAGTCTTCAATTTGAAAGTGGAGATAGTAAATCTATAAACACCTTTCCGCTAAACTTCACTTCACAATCTAACATAATCCACTTATGTCATTTCTGTGTACTTTACATCCTTTCAAATAGTGACATCTTGTGGACACCTGGTTTCAGCTTACTTAATAAAGTTGGTGTATAATGATGCATTTTTAATAAATACAAACAGAAATACAAATGCATTTATACTGTTAATATTGTATGATTAAGAAAAAGCTTTCTGACACACTAGATATTATAGATAAATAAATATTTTCACAGCTCTTTGCCACTCAACTTGAAAAATAAATTGGATGGAAACCGGCCAACAATCTGCAAATATCTATTTTGACACAGAACAAATGTATTCATGTTTGGGATGTTTGTCTGGCCCATAAACAGCTCAAATGTGAATACTTGGTTGTCTTTTATGTAGATATTGAGGTGTGCTTCTCTTTCCACTCTACTTTTGTTTCTTAAAATTCAAAAAAATTTTAAAGAAATGAGGAAAACATATTTAACAAAAATAGATGGGTATATAATGGGTATAGATGGATATAGAAAATGGATGGATGGGTTTTTTTCAGAGATAAAATAAATATGAAGAGGGCTCGCTTCACCAGTTTCCAATTCATGTTTCTCAAGGTGAAGTTACATGTTTTCTATGCTGCAAGGTGACTGTTATGATCAACAGTGAGAAAATCACCTTTGATCATCTTTCCTTCACTCTTTCCCTTGACCTCTAGGGGAAAATGTCATGGTTAAGGAAAGGTAATAAGAAAACTAAGAATTGATACTGTAAGGCTGGACTCAGGCAGCTCTACAATCAAAGCAGAAACAAATTTGTAGACCTTCTGAAAAAGAGGGGGGTGGACAAAATAAAAAGCAAAAAAAAGAACTGCCTCGCAGCAGTCTGTTTAGTCTGATGTCGCCTTGCCGGTGAGTTGTTCTTATTCTTACATGTAATTGTTTTGCAGAAAAGTTTGTGGTAAATGACTGTAGAATAGTGGAACAGAGTAAATGAAAATAGTTTGTCATGTAATCCACAAATGAAAGTCAAAACTCCACCATGTTAAAAAAAAAAAATCAAATCAAAAAGGCCATTCTCTTTGTTGGGCCTGCGTTCATTTAATCTGGACTGGCATGAAATAGGAAACTGTCCTGTGGTTTTACAACTAAAAAATGTGCTCGCCTGTTGAAAATCAAGGATGCCTCCAAACATTTTTGCTAAAACAGCAACATCATGCTGACAACTTTTTCAGGGAGTGCCCTTCTTATTTTAGCAAGACAATGCAATTTCAATTGGTAAAATTGGTGAAATAGGATATAACCCTATATACAAACTTGCAGTAGTGCTTGCACTTTTAGTTTAACAATTTTGGCTCCAATAAATGTACCTAGCTCATTTTAAAAATAAAAATAAATCAATCATGTTGGTTTTGGAACGATGTCGAAGAAGTCTCGCGATATTAACTGTTTGCCTGGCACGGAGAGGAGTGGGAATGAGAGGAGAGAGAGAGGCAGCAAAATATCTCGGTTGTCTCGTAGTCTGAAGAAAGATCAACCTATATCACACGGTTGCCAGCATTGGTTGTACGAGAGCCCAAACGTTCAAACAGCTATATGTCAGACGTAATTTCTTGACTGTAACTAAACTGAGATTTGGAAGTACGCGGCGACAGAATCCAAATTGTATGTGTCAGGGGCTAACTATTAGCTGACAGGCTAACTAGCATAGCCATTGAAGCAATGGCGTTGAAAAGAATTCAGAAGGTGAGTGTATATTTTCTTCATTTGCCCGACATTCTTTGTAAGTGATTCAGATTTTATCTATATGGCACAGTTTGTTAAAATAATATCAATGCCTTACATTTTCATAAAGTCGAATCGGACGTAGCTGTTTTTTTGTGCCCCTTTTGAAAATAAATTAAAGACAAAGGCGAGCTAACCACCGGTGGCCCTGTTGGTGCATTGCTACAGTAAAGGTGGCTCTTAGTAACCAACAAACTATTCCCTTACAAGGAACGTAGCCGTTTGTTTGCCTTAAATGAATAGTATTACTTTGGGCTGTTGCTGAGCTCTCTATCAAAAATGGAGTAAAAGTTTCAGCGTCAAGGCAACGTTGAGATAGATCTTACTGCTAACGTTCGGATATGTGCGATCGGTGGGTTGTTTAATTGGCATAGACCAGATTTGCCATTAAATTCCTATCCCACCACTTGCCTTTATCCTTGTAGTTTGTCACTAACGCTGTTGTGATGATGTGTTTAGCCGCTGAATGACAGCTGCTTAATGGTTGCCAAAATTGAACCCTAGAGTCAGTGCTGCCATATATGGAATGGCAAATGGGGCACTGAAGCAGGCCATGGAGTGTATTTATATAACAGAATAGATAGGCTTCCTTTCAAGAGATGTTGAATAACGGGCTTAATGCTATTTAAACATCTAGTATTTTGTTTTGTTTGTGCTGTCCTTTTATGTGTTATGCTAATGGTGCTTGATCACCTGCATTGATTTTTGATATACTGAAATTAAGGAACAATGTTTATTTACTTTGGTAATCTTGTGAAGCACTAAAATTGTCACTTTTAAATTCTGTCATCTTTGTAGTCAAGCTCTACGTTTAATCTGAACCTGTGACAAAGATAATGATGGAATCAAATGTTTTATGACCATGTTTTTTTTAAAACACACAAACATTGAAAAAACACAAAGAAGCAATAACCAGGCTTGGTTTTTAGGTTGGGCTGTCCGCATAGTCTGCTACTTGCTTTAATTTTAGATGGCTTAATTTACTCAAAGCCAAAAATTATTTAAATTAATCCTATTTCCAGCTTTTAATTCAATGTTGCTTTCCCTTCATTTTCATCCCATGGCACAAGCTATTTATTTTGAGGCACTCATTTTATTTGACAGTTTCCTTTTTAGTACCATCTTTTGACAAGATCATTGCAGATATACATTAATTATCAAACCCACGTGATCCTGTTGGTTGTATTGCTTTGCTGTAGAAATATTGGACCAAAGAAGTGCCATTTCCAAGCTAATATTGACAAAGTGAACATGAAACAATGAGTAAATCAGTTGGTATTTGAATGCCAATTATTATTATTAAGTAATTAATAGTCTATATTATATTATTAACATAAAATCAACATATAACACCTAATTAAAATTATATAAAATATTAACTCTCTATGTGATTCCATTAATTTCAGGAACTGTCAGACCTGCAGAGGGACCCTCCTGCCCAGTGCTCTGCTGGACCAGTTGGAGATGATTGTAAGTAGCAAGAAAACTGCTGAATGCCTGAAGATGGAATCTTCCTATGTTAGATATATTTTAAAGATTAAATTGGTAGAGTTTCACATCCAACATTATGTCTTCTGTTTTGTTTTTGTACTCCCAGTGTTTCATTGGCAAGCTACAATAATGGGTCCTGTAAGTAACATACTATTTTATCCCATCATAAATGCAATCTAAATGTGCCAAAACGGATATAAAATTGTTTAAAACTATCCTGAATTTTCTCTGTGCTCATTTCAGAGTGACAGCCCATATCAGAGTGGAGTGTTTTTTCTAACCATTCACTTTCCAACAGACTACCCCTTCAAACCACCAAAAGTAAGAGTGTGTTTTATATGCATTGATGAAAATAATTTATTTTTGTTGTGGCAGATATTATTGACTGCTGTATTTTTTTTTTTATATGTTGGCACAGGTTGCATTTACAACAAAAATATACCACCCTAATATCAACAGCAACGGAAGTATTTGTCTCGATATACTGAGGTCACAGTGGTCACCTGCACTTACAGTATCAAAAGGTATGATTTACTTTTAGCTCATCGGTTTTTGGAAGTATTGTTTGTCTTATTGGAACTTTTATGAAACACACTTAAATGTAATTATTACAAGATTATTTATGTTGCTTTCTATTCATGTTGGTCAGAAATCTTAATTCTTAATTTTGGAATGGTCCAAAGAGAATATGAAAGTTACCAAAGTTGGCCGGGTGAACACCTCACACTCTATTGAGTCCTCTCTAAACGTTATTGTCAGGACCCACTGCTTCCCTTCTTGGGTATGCTACTTCAGGCACCAGGTCTTAAATTTTATAAGTTTATAAGTCTCTTTTTGTTTTTTTAACTCAACAATGCTGACATGGACAAGCAGCATATGAAATGCCATAAAAAGCAGAAAATTACAGCATGGTAGTTAGGGTGCATGATGGAGGTCATACAAGTCTCACCTGCTTCTGATGGAAAAGAAAACGTCATCCATCATTTGACATTTACCAGCCACCTGGCTTTTGACCCTTATTTTGATATCTGAAACCCCCATATTTTTCGCCACATTTGACAAGTTTAAAATCAAAATCTGGCAAGTGGCCTCCACTTCTAAACAAATAACAAATCACAGATCATTTATATTGAAACAAACCCGGGGACACAGGGCCTTTCTGGTACCCGCCCCATCCTCTGGAACTCCCTCCCACAATGCACATATGACACCACAGACCCTGCCAATTTTTTATCACAACTAAAAACCCTCCTCTTTTGCTTTATTGATTCCCTAAATTTTCCTTCAACTTTTGTGTTTTATTTGATTGTTTTTATTTAGTTTTTCCCAGTTTTCTGTATTTTGCCCTGTTTGGAAGTGCTCTTTTATCTCTTAAAGCAGCTTTACATTTTTGAAAAGCGCTATGTAAAAATTTAATTTACTATTATTAAGCATGTTCAGAAAGGGCTATGAAGGAGTCATTTATTTAATCCTATCAATTTCAAATGCATGAGAAAACATAAATGGGCTTTCACTACTCTTTATATAAACTAACATGCATACATATATATTATTTGTGTGTAAACATATATATTCAGATACACACAAATCTTTTCTACTACCCGAAATTTTTGTACAGTATGTTAAATATGGTAAAACCAGCAGACAGGAAAGAATATGGGTGGATTTCTGATCCGAAACTTGTTTTGCTCAGTTTATTTTGTCATCAGCTGTTTCTCCACAAAATGTATTTTTATATACTTTATCAGTCTTGAGACCATTTATCCGTAATTTTACTTTTATATTTTTACTGCAGTTTCTAATTAGCATTGTCTTTGTTTTATTGAAGTTGAATCATAGTTTGTTTATGTATAACCAGGTTTTCTTTTTATTAATGTCTTAGTTGATATCATAAACAGCGGTTGAAATGGACCCCAGACCAAAAATATTTGTATCCCCAGCAAATGATATGGACTTAAATAACTTAAAAACCTTGCATATATCGTTAAGATACAGAGCAAAGTTTTGGCCCAAAATGCTGACCCTTGGAAGGCCCCACAATCTCCAAATATAATGAACATAAAACACAAACATCACAAAATGTTGTCTCTTTTGTTCTACTTTGTAATACCTCCAACCCCATTCAGCTGTTAAGTTTTTTTTTTTTTTTAACGTAATAAACTGCCTGCCTGCCTATTTCTATGGTGCTTGTGATTTCTTCAACTAAGTCTATGATAGCAATGTTGATCCATTTTTATCTAAATCCATATTGACATTTAGTGAGTTTTCTAGAAATGAATTTAGTGCTATACAGTTTTTCAAGTTTTTTTGGGAGAATTGTGAAAGTAGAGATACAGATCTAAACTTTGTAAAGTAGTATCTCTCCCCACTCCCCAGAGGAATGATTTTTTCTTAAACAAAATGTAATCTTTTAATTGATTAATTGAGTCTGTTTAATTTACTCTCTAACGTCACATTTCTGGTTTATTCTTCCACAGTATTATTGTCGATCTGCTCTCTTCTTTGTGATCCAAATCCGGATGACCCCCTGGTACCAGAGATTGCCCATACATACAAAGCTGACAGAGAAAAGTGAGTGTAAAACACAAGGGCCTTTACAGGATCTCCTGACTGAACTGAAAAAAAAAAGTTATTAGTTTGCAAGTTAAGCTTGAAACCATGTGAAATTTTATGTTTGTTTTTATTTTCTCATTTGTTTTTGTTTGTTTTGGATTTTTTTTTTCAGGTACAACAAATTAGCAAGAGAATGGACACAGAAGTACGCAATGTGAGAACACCAGAGAGATCAAAATACAAATGAGAACAAAAGAACAACAATGGATTTGTAACTTGAGGCAAATGAGCAACAAGGGGGGGAAAAGAAAAACAATACAACAGCCCACGTTATGAGAAGGAAGTGATACAATGAGGTACAGTGCCACTTTGCTGTCCGTGTGCTGAGCTGCTACCATGTGCTGTCCTTCATAACTTGTATGGATCTGCAGAGCAGGACGTGATGGACTCCTAAAGCACTCCCATATGGAATACAGGAATTTCTTCAGTCCCTATTGCCGCACTCGAACTTTACACTATTACTCCTGCTATTGTGATTATTACCATTATTCTTGCTTTTCATACATTTTTTTTTCATTGTCAATAAGTCATATCATTATGCTTCTCAGTTGCGAAATGTTTGATTTAGGAGATTAACTCTCCCTTCATTTCAGAGGTACTGTCTGTGTCCCACTGGATGTCTTGTTAGTACTGTATTTCCATGTATTCAGTGGCCTTTTCTCTGTTATGTTTTTGGTATATGTGCAATTGAGGCAGAATGTTCCCTGTTGAACACAGAATGGCGCAGTGCCATTACCAGCAGCTTATCTGTTGACATTTACTGTCTACCCCAAAAAAATGTGAAATGCATAAAGAGCATTGGTTTCTATCATCCATTGTAATTGAAAATTAAACAGTAATTAGCAGTTTTGAAGACACTGGAGAGGTGCTTTTTAACAGTTGGTTGGCCCAGACTTGCTATTGTAGGACTTCATTAGGTGAAGATCAATTTCCCTTTCTCACAAATGTTGTCATTTCCCTTTGATCCTATATGAGTAACCATCAATTGCTTATTTATATTCATAGAACCTTGAATGCTACTCTCATATTTTTTTGTCTTGCTAGGAACATAGTTACTCTTTGGCATCAAGCTCAGCTGTGTGCCACCTTCTCGGTACAGTTACTCAGGTATCAATCCATATCATCAGCCTTTACAAGCATCAAACCATGATTTAAAAAAATAGAAAAAGGAAAATACAGGGCACATATCATCACACTTATATAAGTAGAACTAGTCTACTTTCACGTAACGGCGAGCTCATGTGATCAAACACTGGGCTTGTTTTGCGTGAGAAGAGATGCTGTGTAAGAAGTACTGTCATTCTCACTACCAACCTCCAGGTTTCTTTGTTAGTCTGATTGTTTTGAACAACCCCAGGGTTTGAACAGCTTTTAAATATTGTTGTGACATGAATGATCCTGTAATGAAATGGCCTTTGGTTTCAGGTGGTGTTCCTTGTTCTTAAAATGGGGACTTAAACAGAGTTCCCATTTTGCAGAACCTAGTCATTTGAAGCCATGAGCATGTAGTTACTTGGGGTGGATAAACACAGTAAACTGCCATGGCTATTTCATTTGTTTAAATAACAGGGGTATGTTGAGCTTTGAGTTGTTTATGGCTATATTCATGAGTGGGTCTGCAAATTTTTTGTTTCATTTTTGGAATGAATAATCCCCACTGGCAGTAAAACATTTGGTCTGGGTGAAACATTTGTGACTTTTTGTATTGTATCTTTGAAAGCTTTAGTTTTAGGCCAATTTTTTTTCCATTTGTGTCACAAAAATGGAACACGATTGTGATGTGTCATAATGTAATAGATTTAATATAGTCCATTGTAAGTGCTGGAAAAAGGTAGATGAACAGTGATTTTTAAAAAATCAGGACTCGTTTGCTGATGCTGCCATTTGCAAGGGAATTAGTGGATATAAAGAGAAGGAAGAAATTCTGCTATTGAGGCATTATTGAGTGGATTTGTACAGAAAGGTTCACAATTAAGTGTGATGGATTTTAGAAACTGATTGTAGAATTAAAACCATGATCTAGGTACTGAATATAGAATTTATAGCTGCTGTAGAGAAACTAGTCAAAACAAATTCTGACATACAGTATTATACTAAAAATGTTTTTGCAGTTAAAGCCTCTGGATGCAGCAAAGGCTACAGGAGCTCATTTGTGATCTGTGTGATTTCTTCTGTGTCTCTTCTGTCTGATGGATAAACAGAAGAAAATGGATTTCAGCTGTCTCACAACTAATCTGATCCCTGCTTGCATTTTAGTTTGTTTCATCTGGCTATTTATTTATTGGAGTATCTTCCAACTGTCTCCCTGAATGCAGCCTCAAATCATAATGCAGGAGATGCTGCATTGACTTCCCTTGTCCAATGTGCTTAGTAGAGTTTAGACAGGCAGCTTGGCATGCTTTGCACTCTGGAAAACCTCCTCTCAGCCATTTGCCAGATATCAGGGATTTCGTTACAATTCATCTGCCTAACACCTCAAACTAAAATTCTAGCCTTAACCCTCATTTTATATATATCTAGAGGATGTGTCATAAACTGTAAATTTGCTATCAGGGCTGTATCCCAAAAATGGGTTATTCATCTCATTTAAAGACATGGAAATCTGCTTGAACAGTACCAATATTTGGCTTTTCTCTGAATGCAGAACCAGCCTTCATGCTTCTTAAAATTTGAGACAAATGTGCTTCAATTGCCATCATGAACCTACATGTCTTCAGGTAGTATAAACAACTGACCTTGTTATAACAATAAAACTCATCTTGGTTTAGTGCTGTTTGTACTTATTTGTGTGTTGGTGTGCATGTGATGGGCCATCTCTAGCAAGTATGAAGAGAGGAGAAGCTGCTTTGAAATTCTAAGAAATATTTGTCATATTTTTAGTAGGGTTTTTTATATATCTACAAAAAGTAGCTACAGATCTGTTTAAAATGTCAGGCAAGGACAATGAAAATGGCAGACAACAGAAGTACTGAATGAGACTAGGAGCACGAGGTGAAGGGCCCAGTTTGTCAGGTAGGTCCTGCATGAGCATGTGAATGTAGTGACTCTTTTCTGGTTGGAAAGTCAATTAAAGGACCAATAAAAGACATCAGTGGAAAAAAATTGTCCACAAATAATAAAAATAAAAAATAGGACAAAATGTAGACCCGATTAAAGCCATACGCAGAATGATGCCACAAACCTCTGACACACAAAGTGTAATACAGTAAACATTGTATTTGCATTCCTAATATAAATAATAAATAGGGGTGCCTTGAACATATTTGTAAAAAAAAAACAAAAACGTTGCTTATAGAGACATCTCTGTTTAACTCAATTTGCTTAAGTCATAAATGGGCGTATCTTAATTATTATTAGTGGGAAATAAAATTCCACTGATTCATAATTGAATTCACAGTTATTAAAAACTAATATAAGATCCGCTCTTTTTTTTAATTATACAGAAGACGTAGCCACTAGCTAAACTAGCCTTCAACAGCTGAAAGTCAGCATCATCGCCACTCCTCCTGTAGGAAGGGCGCTCCCCGGATAGCTAGCTGGCTAGCTGTACTCAGCAAAACGATGGCAGTAAACCTCAGCAAAAATGGCCCTGCATTAACAGCAGCATATAAAGAAGTAGTAGATGAAAAGTCCAATACCAACTGGTAAGGAACAACATATTTTACATTTGTTCTAGCTCTGCGCTGGTGGGTTGGTTAGCTACAGTCTTTGCTAGCTTTGAGTCAGTCGGCAAGTAAGTTAACGTTAACCTTTGCGTTGGATAAACTACCTCACAATTAATGTTGATTAATGCTACTGTGTTAATTACAGTGTGCTTTTTGGTCTTATATGTAATGGCGTCTGTGAAAGCCAGCTTTTATCCCTGCGCAGTCTACTTAATTCCAATTGCCAGTCTTGTATGATAACGTTAGGGATTTGCTAACAATAGCCAGTAATGTTGTTAATTTTGCTAACATTGTGACACCCAAACCAAAGTGGTTTGAGCGTATTTTTATTTGGCTTGTGTTGCGTGAGATCATGAATAAAAATATGATCAGTTTTAAGCTTCTTCACCCACTTCCTGGAACGATAGGTGTTCATCATGACTGAATAGGTGACAAATCCAGGAACTTCCTTTCTGCAGAGAAATGAGAGGTATTGCCCTGTGGTAAAAGCCTGTTGATAGTTGCTAGTGTGTTTAATGGTGACCTTAATTAATTAATCCAAAGGCCAAATTGCTCAGGGAGTGCTACTGACTGATTCCTAATGAACGTCACACAGTTTTTTATCATTTCACAGTTTCCTCCAGTATATTTTAATGCTTATTGGTTCGAGATGTGCTGACAGGGAAAGTAAGGAGAAAAAAAAGTAGTGGTCCGCTGTTGACTAATTTCACAGTGAGCAACTTCCTATTTCTGCAAAAGTGCTGCAGGCCCAGACTGCAAGGAAGTACAGTAGAGGGGAAGAGCCGGACCAATAGTTTACCCTTGGACACTCTTTTTCATTTATCAATTTACTTCTGAAAACATACGTTTTGGTGTTTGGATAAAAAATAAAAACTGAAGAATATATTCAGTCTCTCATGTTATATGTAACAATAGCACACATCTACACATAATTTTATTTATTCATGGAGGCACAGACAAACTGTTGCTGCAGTTAAAAATCATAATTGTATCCAACTTTATCTGTGAAGTGGGACCTCCTGCTTTTGAATTTGTAGTCAAACTAAAAAGTCACTTTTTTCTGTCTATATTAGAGCCTTATGTCATACATGTGGTGATTACAAGTACAGATGACCATCCAGCCACAAGTGTATTTGTAAACTTGATCGATGTTTGCACTCCAACATATTTAAACCTGTCAGCTAGAACGCTGCATGTTAATACTAACATCACTTAATGCAAATGACCTTGTGTTATCTTATGTTATGTCATCTGTGATAACTTGTTTTAGCCAGATCACAACTCTAAAATGCTACCTATCTTGCACTGGCTTCAAAAAGGCAGCTTTTATGTGTACTTGAAGAGCACAGGTCTAAATACTTCAATATATTCCACAGTGTTAAATGAAGACCTTCATGTTTGAAATCCCGCTGTAGTAACTGAGGAATAGATCTGTTTAATACTGCCTCTCACAAGTTATTTTCACTGAGCATTTAAGCAGCCTGTGAACATTGCAGGTGTGGCTTTGAAGGAGAAAATAGAAGAAGAGGATTAAAATGAAAGCAATGTTTATACTACTCTCCTTCCGCTGTAAATGTATTCTGCGAATATTGTATTACTGTCACAGATGCTTAAAATAAGTTTACAAAACATCTCTTGTTTGGTGAGAAATGATGTGTATCAGCTCTAGTGGGAAAGTATTTTTGCTCTGATGCTATCTACAGGGTCTTGTTCACCTATGAGGGTAACAGCAATGACATCCGCCTGGCAGAAAAAGGGGGTGAGTAAATGACTTTATGTTCAGATATAAGATCTCAACATGATATTATCACGTGTGTAGGAATGTCTCCGTCAGCATGGAGTTTTGGCACAAAAGAATCGCTTGCCCCTGCTTTTCCAGCACATCACTTGCAAGAGGGCGGGTGGGGGGTGTATGACCATGGTTGCATAAAAAACAGCAGTAACCTTTTGATATTTTTGCAATGTTTGTGTGTCAGATGGGGGACTGGATGAATTGGTTGAAGAGCTCAACAGTGGAAAAGTGATGTATGCTTTCTGCCGAGTTCAGGACCCTAATTCTGGTCTTCCCAAATACGTCCTCATCAACTGGGTTAGTGCTTCACGTCACTCTTCATATGATTGAATGGTTTCTCTGGGGGGGACCACCTTTTTACTTTTACAATAATCATTTGTTTCAGACCGGAGAAGGCGTAAAGGATGCCAGAAAGGGATTATGTGCAAATCATGTCCTCTCCATGGCCAATTTTCTAAAGGTAAACCTTCTTTTGAATATACATTTAATTTCTGTAAATGTTTAGAGAGTACTTGTAGCATGGTAATGATGGCTTCACAAATCAAATTCTGCTGGAGTTGTATTCAATAGGTTTTGTGTTTCTGTAAAAAGTTACAACACCCAAAATCCATTTTTCCCTCACACTGAGGGATTTTTGAGTTCGTCAAGACATTCATGTCATACCTGCTGGAAACAGGACATGTTCAGTGTGCTGGATCTAGGAACCAAGATAAAGAGAAGAAATAAATTGGATCTGTGTATTGATGAAAACTTTTCTTTAATTATGTTTCAGGGGGCTCATGTCACAATTAATGCCAGAGCAGAGGAAGATGTGGAACCTGAGGCAATCATGCAAAAGGTGGCTAAAGCCTCAGGAGCCAACTACAGCTTCCACAAAGAAACTTCCAGCCGTTTCCAGGACAGTGGTCCTCAGGGGCCTGTGGTATGCTTTTCTGTTTGTCCACCTTTGATGAGGAAAAAACTATTAGAGATAATCTTAACATAACTCTTCAAAACATACACACTTTTTTTTTTTTTTAACTCATGAAGATGGCTCTGAAAAAAGCTTCAGATCCTGATATTTCAGTTTATGTGGTGTGAGATGAAACGGAAATAAAGATATCAGGTTATTTTTTTCCCCAAATGAAAGTATTCAGTTTTCAAGTAGTTCTGGTGTTACACTAGACGAGTACTCTACACCAGGGGTTCCCAAACTGTGGGTGTGAGGTCATTTCAGTAGGTCGCCAGATATTTGTGAAAAATGTATAGCTTTTATTTATCAAATAAATTTGGGATTTTTATCATAGCTGTCAAAATTAAACCATTAATTAAATTAATTAATTAATAATTAATTAATTCAAGAGATAAATCTAAATTTAACACCTTAATTCTTTAACATATAAATGCATAAATTGACATGATTCTTGCTGATTTATGAAGACAGACTGTTTTGGAGGGTCACAAATATCAATATATGTCATCTTAGGGGTTGCAACCCAAAAAGTTTGGGAACCTGTCCTCTATACTAGTGTTTTTCAACCACTGTGCCTTGGCAGACTAGTGTGCCTTGAGAGATGGTCAGGTGTGCCGAGGGAAATTGTCTACTTCCACTTAATTGGTCTAAAAAACATGTTATGAAGACAAATAAATTTATATCTGCAAATGATAGGCCAAATTATTTTTGATTTCTATTCAAGAAGCTTTGACAATATATATATATTACTAATTAAGGCTAAAGAGTTTAATGTGGAACATTGTATGGTGTGCCTTGTCATTTTTCAATGGAAAAAAATGTAACTTGGCCCAAAAAAAGTTGGAAAAACACCACTGTATTTTCTTTCATCATGTTGAATTATTATGTTTTTCTTCCTGCATTGAATATCATTTTTCTTCCTGCAGGGGTCAGTGTATCAGAAAACCAACGCAATGTCAGAAATAAAGAAGACCAATAAAGACAGCTTCTGGGCCCAGGCAGAGGTAAGACTCTTGAATTAACCTAACCTGACAGTGCAGGATGCATTAAGCCTGTTAGTGTTCAAACAGAGGGAAATACATGCTAAACAGACAGTGTTTCTCAATGACACGTGTAACACATTTTTAAACTTTTTAAAGATATTGTAACTCTTTCCTTAAGAATGATATCCGCAAATGGTAGAACCGACTTTGACTTTGCTGGCTTGTTGTACATTCAGAAAGAAGAGGAGAGACGTCGTCAGGAGGAGCGACGCAAGTCTGAGGAGGAGCGCCAGAAGCTGGAAAGGGAGAGGAAAGATAGGGAGGCCAAGGAGGCAGCATTGAGGGAGAAAAGGGACAAGGAGAGGGCTTCTGAAATCGAGCAACAGAAGTAGGTGGAAACTTGGAAATTGTACACTGATAAAGACGGTATGGTCGTACCCATTAAAGTTTCCCGTTGGTTTTTTTATTAGGAAGTACCAGCAGAAGCTGGAAGCTGAAAGTAAAGAGCAGGAGAAGCAGCGTTGGGTGAGTGTTTTACTTTATTACTCGTAAAGTTGTGCTTTCAGCTGTGAACCACCGGAGGCCAAGTGATGTGGCCTTTCCATGTGTCAGAATATGCCACATAAGTTTTGGTTGTGCACACATGTTGTGAACACTTAAATCAGGAAGATAGCAAATGTCAGCAGTACCAACATTAATATCAACGTCATCAGGAGGAGCAGCAGGAGAACGAGGCGACGCAGAAGAAATCAGTCAGGAGAGGTGAATCATTGGAGAAGGCCAACGTGAGTTCCCCTTTCAGAGCGCCTTCGCTTCCCCTGATCCTCTTTCTTTGTTCCTGCCTTTCTCGAGAAAAGCCTTTGTCTCTTTGGAGCTCAGGAGAGCACTGATGATTCCAGTCTCTTTCATGGCATCTTTCCATAATACACTCAACATTATGCACTTTTATTTTATTCTCTATCAGCAACACTCTCCGCTATACTTTAAGCTGTTTGCTTGGTTTGTTTTTCTTTTTTCCAGGAGGCCGCCTCTCTAATCTCTCAGCGTGCTGTGAACCCCAGAGAGATGTTCAAACAGAGAGAGCGGGGAATAACTCCCAGTGACTCCGATGTGCCCCCCGATGCCCCTGCTAGCCCTCAGCCAGGTATTTCAACCGCAAAAACGCTCACTTCTTCACATTACATGTTGAAGCCTCTTCCTCTGCCTCTTTGTCTCCCAACAAAGCCCTTCCTCCCAGTCGAAACTCTCCGCCGGACTGTTTATTGTCTCATAATCATGTTTAACTCTGTCACCATGATGCCGTCTCTTCCTCTGCTTATCCTGTCTGCTCTTTGTTTTTTCTCTCTCATCCATCTGTTGCCATGTTTCGGGGGTCATTGTGTGTCTCTGCTCAGGGCGCCTTCAAAGCCCTTTTCTGTGTAAGCAAGCGTATGAATCTGAGCGAGCCGGCTCACCTCAGTGCCCAGCTTCTCCTTCTCCTGTGCCAGCAGGCTCCGCCTCTCCTGTCCGCACCGCAGGTGTGAGCTTAACACGCACACAAACACGAGGAACACTCATTCATTGGGTTTCAGACTCGGTCTTAGCAAAAGCTCCATGTTTCATCTTTCATTGTTACGCCTGTGTGTCATCACCCTCACGTGTCTAATAATTTTAGGTTTCATCTTGAGCTGAGCCTCGCATGTAGATTACTGTCTGGTTTCTTTGGATTATTTACGTTACTCATTTAGTGCAACACCCCCTCTGCCTGCGTCTGGTGGCGGTGTTCAGCCTGTGTGGACTTGTGATTGTGTTCCATTGTGTACATGCATGTCTGTGCTTGTGTTTTGGGTGATAAGAGCCTGAAGTGGATGTTGGCGAGTCCAGGTGTGAGTATGATGAGCAGGAGCAGGAGCCAGCCCCCCAGCCAGAGAGGAAAGGTGGGGCTCGTTTCATACATTCAGCCTTTTAGATTTCTGCCTCCCATCCCTTCCATCTGCTTTGAAAGGAAAACGCTGATGGGATGCAGGTTTTGCCTTCCTCCAGTTGCCTTTGCTGCCACCTGCTGGCAGACGACCTGTCCTGCTCAGACAGTTATTTTCATGGTAATTCTATCTTTCAGAAGAGGCACCGGCAGCGAACTCAAATGTCCAGGAGCCCGCTTATGAAGAGCCTGCTCAGGTCGGTGTTAAACTCCTTGTAGCTGCACAGTCTCTCTCCATCATGTAAGAGAAATAGAAAAATGACTTAATGATGCTTCCTGTGCAGGTGGAGGAGAGTAACTCCTATGAAGGGACTGCAGAAGACACAGCAGACAAAGGCATCTGTGCCAGAGCCCTTTATGACTATCAGGCTGGTGAGTTTGGTTTGGTTCTTCAGTTTTGTTTTGTGGGTGAGATAAAGGGATGGCTGGATAATTTGGTCAGTAGACTTATACATTACATTAATATAACAATTTAAGTAATTAATTGTTAAACCCAGTAGTCCCAAAATCCATGCAGGCAAAGCTCCAGTAATGAGCTGAGAGTGATGATGGGTTGTTTAGTTGTATGAAAAGGTACCAATTAAAATGACCATCCTTTCTCTTGATCAGCTGCCACTATTGTGTGGTTAAATGGCCCTGCCCAACTTATGGCTATGGGCTACTACTGTTCAGCTTTTTATAAATGTCTCTACTGTAGCTTCTATTTTAGCATTACCCAAGTTGTATTCCATCAGTGACCTGTTAACATTTAAGTGACGCATGCATTGCCCGTAATGCAGCTACGGTTGGTTTTCTGTGTGCTGCAGTTTATTTATTCTATTTAAGAGCTTGTACAAGGTAGTTATTTGAAGAGCTAAGCAGGCGGTTGTAATTTTGGAAGTTGTATGTTTGTACATTTCAGTCTGCGGTGTATTGTGCTTGCATAGAAATAAAAAAAAAAAAGGTCTCTAAACCCGGCCTTCTGGCAAATTCTTTCTATAGAGAGTGGAGGATCCATTCTTTCATCAGCGGCTCTTGTAGACGTATCAGACATGTTCGGCCATGGGATACAAATCTCACACCGCATTTAGTTCCTTTAGCATTCTCTTTTGTTGGTTTGCACTTTTCTTCAAATGTGAAGAGACTTGACAGGAAGTGCAGGGTGAGAATGGAGAGTATGACATGCAAAACAGGCGTTGGGCTTGCGTTATATGGACGTTGCGGTTATGTGGTATATGCTGCAACTATTCAGCTATTGGTGCTCTCCCCCATTTCCTTTTATTGTCAGTATCATGTTCAGTTGCCTCTTTTTATTGTCCCTGTTGTTTGTTTTTTCATCAGTTGCATAGTTAGTGGAGGGTGACAGAAAAGGTGATGTGGAGGAGTGTGAACAAGCATTCACATATATTCTGATGCTGTAACTCTGATCAATATTGCTATTAAACACTAGCAGCGGCAACTTGGGACGTTATTAGAAATGTAAATCAAACAGAATGCAGTGATTAACAAACCATTTAAACTTTTACATCAACATTTTACATAAAAAGCATATAAAGTGTTGTGACAGATGTAAAAAGTGTATAAATGTATTGTTGTGTAACTGTAGAAGTGAATTCCTGTTTGCCATCTTACTGTAACACATACTGGAAATAACAGTAACTTCTGCACCAAAACCACCTTCTTAATGTCTTTTATAGTGTTTAAAGTCTTCTTATTCTTATCTCGTGTGCACATTGTTAATTTGAGTGCACACTGTTGTATAATTAAAAGTTTTATTTTATTATGAAATGGAAGTTCTACTTTTAGGAACATGTTTTCAAAGCAAAGGGTAACTACACTCATGTTGATGAGACTTTTCCCTGCTCTTTCAGCTGATGACACGGAGATCTCTTTTGATCCCGATGACATCATCACCAGCATTGAGATGATAGACGAGGGCTGGTGGCGGGGCTACAGTCCGGACGGCCATTTTGGAATGTTTCCGGCTAATTACGTGGAGCTGGTTTAGCCCGGCACGCACACCCTGCACTTTCCCACAGATCTCCAATGAATCGAGCCCCGAGGACCTCTGCAGTCCAACAACACACAGCAAAGTTAGTCCTCCAACACGAGATCAGGCTGAAGCCCAGTATGGAGGCTCCATACTGCGGACCAACGAACACAGAGGATCATTGTGGGCCAGAAGCTTTGCAAGATCCCTCCTCATTTCAAGAAAGTAATCCCATTAAATTGTTGATGTTATACGCAACTGATGGCATAGTATATGAATTTATGAAGGCTCAGACTGACCAAAATTCCTCATGTCCCCCTATCTGCCCCCAGATACAGTATAAGTCCCTTTAGCTGTAGGTGTGGTGCAGTACATCAGCCCGTAAGTCTTAATTTGAGTTGTGAGAATTAATTATGCTTTGAGATCACATTCCTTACAAAGTGGCTTCAGTTCTATTTCAGGTATGATTTTGTTGTTACTTGTAGCAGATCCTCCTGTTCATTTCAGGAAAAAAGAAACATGGTGGTACCAGCTACAGCCTAATGTTTTGCCTTGTTTTTGCCTTTCTTTACCGGCAGACTGAATTATCCTTCTTGTTTTTTTATGTGATTGAACTTCTATCCTGTGTGAATTTCAAACTTATACTGATCTGACTGTGGTTGAAGTGAATATTTAAACAAACTGGTGATATTTGCCGTGTTTCTGAGTGTTGACTTTAGTAGGGCGATGCATAAAACGGCCAAGTTCTTCTTTAACTGTGAGTAAATAGTTTTCATTTCAAGTCCTTCCTCATTTGGACCATGCCATTTCAACATCCTTTTCAGGGACACGATAAAAAGAAGAACACACAAATCAGCATTCATTTCAATTTAAAATGGATCTCGCTGGGCTGAGGTTGAGTTTGAGTGTAAAACTGATTTCTGTTAACTTAATGTGATGCTACGGTGCCAATTATGAAAGTGTGCATCTGTAATGTTGTTACAGATGATCAGTGACATTTAAACAGCTTTATGCAACTTTTTAATCACTGAGCAAAATTGTTAAATCCTTGAATCTTTGTGGTCGCAAAAGGAAAAAAAGAATTCAGTTTTAAACGCATAGAAAAGGGCATTGAGTATCCATTGCATTATTCATGGTTGTTTGTTTTTTTGCAGAGTCTATTGTAATGCACACATCCTTCATAATAAAAAATAATAATTAAAAAACGGCTTCTTTTTTTTCCCCCTTAAAAATCTAGATCAATAGAAAAAACGTCTATATGTAAAGAATCGTGAGGGATTTCCAGAGTCTAACAGGAACTCAGACGTATACTCACAGGCTTTGCTCTATCGTCAGTTTCCTGGAATGTGGCGACAGCTGGGGAATTCACCTCTTAATGCATAGGTTTCATTTTCATGTGAAAATCTGATTTTACATCTTTCAGCTATTTCATGTTCAGGTTAATGAGAGAAAATCCACTTCACTGCTCTGCCACTGGTTTTAACCAAACCCTGTCTGGAGTGTTCCTCAGAAGTCCTCTTGAATTCAGCTCTTGACATTTAGCGGCTTCTGTTCAGCTCATATTGCCAAACTGCCTGCGATGATGCAACACTTTAACAGTAGGCTTTTATCTTTCATCATCCCACCGTGTATTAAATTTTTCAATATTTTGTCTGTGCTTGTATCTCATTTCAGCTGCTCATATTTAGGCAAGAAATGAATCAGCTTATGTGGTTTCAGAACAAATTCCACACACACCCACCCACACAGTTAAGAAACGATAAAAATCAAAATATCAGCTCTCACTGTTAAACTTCTACACCTCTGCTTTAAATAATTACAAATATACCTCTGAAGTTTTGTTGCCGTCCCTAAAATAAAGGTCAGGCTCATCTGAAAAAGCTAGTTTTTCCAAGTCGCTCTGGACTGAAATCGTAGGTTCTCGCTGCACATTTGCTGATTGTTCCCAGGAAAATGAGTCACTTCAGATTGGAAATCTTTTCTGTTTTGAAATCATAATATTTTCTCCACTTGCTCTCATTAAGGTTGTGCTCCCTTCACCTCAACCTCAAATGTTTATGTCAGTGAAAGTCAGAGATGAATAACTGGGGATTTTCTCAGTCTTATAGCACATGTTTTTGCTCATCATCTCCACATTTGTTTTTGGCTACATAAGAAAGAGAAATTCTCTCAAGAATTCTGCAAAACACATCGACACAGTTACGCAGAATTAATCTTTGTGGATGCTAAGTTACAAAATGATCATTGCTCTTTGCGTGCCACCACTAAATATTTCCAAGTCATTACAGACCTGCTTACCGTATTGCTCTGTGTTTTTAACTCATGCTTAATGAAGCCTGAATGCCTTTAAATTGAACAAAAATAGATAGATTGAATGTTTTCTATCTTATCTAAAAAACCAGGAAGTTAAGGATGAAAATTTAAGATTTATGCGTCAAATTATGTGTGAGCCGTCAGAAGAACATCAGTAAGATGAAGACTCACAAAGTTCTTCAAAATCAAAACAAAACCTTGTTTTGCATCTTGAAGAAAAAAAAATCTAAGATTTGGGCAGTTTGTAGATATTTGGTTATTTTGACATTTAGATGTTAATCAGTTTGAAATGTCATTCTCTATCCGCAACAGGTGGAAGAACAGGGCATCCCCCTTTTTAAAAGAGATCAAAAACATGCGGAGGAAACGTGGATAGTGTCAACTGCAGCTTTTCTTTACTCGATTGAATCACAAGATTTTTTGAGACAGCCGAAGGAAAATTTAAGAGGGGAGAAAAGGCAGTAAAATCTAAGTTTGACCTTGAGAGAAGATCTTAAAAAATAGTTTCAAACTTTTTTTTTCTTTTTAAAATAGGACATCCACGTGTTGTGCTGAACCTTGATTTGACATTATTGCTTGTCAACGTCTTACAATCTGAAGACAACTCCCTCTGATTCACGATTAGCAGAAAGCAAGTAGATGACCTTTGTTTTTTTCTTGCTTGCCACACATTTTACATGGAAAAAAGTAGCTTCTACATTGTCCTGGCATTTTATTTTTAACCAATATCTCTGGGCAATGGCATGTAGAAACTGTTTTAAAGAAGTAGTGCATTCCTTCTTCCTTAAAATCTGAAATCCATGCAGCAACAGCCTGCAGCCTCACAACTTTCATTTACACACATGCGAGCTGTTAGAAAATCTGTTCACAAAACTGTTTGCTGCTGGGAGTCAAAAACAAATTGGGTGCTTGTCCATGACTTATACACTGAATAATACAATTGATTGTTTCAGCTCAGTGCAGCAGTTTAAATTACAACCTCACATTTAAGTCCTTTAAGGTTTTATTTTCCTGGATATGTTATCCTCAGATCAATATCACAAATTCAAATAAAATGTACTTTTTTAGAAGCAACTTTGATAAGACCATAATAGATTAACATTTCAGAGAAAATTGCATACCTGTGAAATATTCATCAGGGAGGTTGAGTGCAGACAGTTTAGACCGTTTAGACGAGGTCTCTAAAATGACCAATGTGTCATGATCACAGCTTATGGGTTATTGGGTTTTGACATTTTATAAATGTTGTTATACTTTAAATGCAAGCAAACAATGTGTCTTTCGTCATGCGGTTTAACTCCCACCATGCTGGATAATACAGTTAGAAATGTCTCTCCAGTGTGGCAGCCTTACTTCCTTTAAGCCAGAGTTCTAAAAAATTATTGTTTAAATAGACATCCAGGAAATGTTGTGCTGACATTTAGACACTTTTGAACCTCTATTTGGTCATTGTTGGAGTGCTGTTTTCACTTCCCCAATTTTGTCAATTTAGCTGAATTTGAGTCCTTTCTGTGTGTCATAGGTGACCATGCTTTTTTTAAGAAGTAGCCTATTAGTTTTTCAGAAATTTAAACCATACATGAAGAATGAAACTAATGGTTCTCATGAGTGAGCATTACTTTTTTCCATCTCTTTTTCCTTTATGGATTATTGGAAAGTGCATGAAGTAAAACAAGTGAAAATTGGTAATAATTAGATGGGTATGTTTTAATGTAAATACAAAATTTCAAAAATACACTCAATCTAAATTCAAATTGCAGTTTTGTGCGATAACAACAAAAACACAAAGCAGCACCTTAATTTTCTTTACCGTGAAACCACAAATTTCTGTTTAGTATTTTAAGTTCAGTTCCACACAGAATATCTTAAAATTTAATAAATTCTCAACACAAGAAATGATTTACAGACAGCTGCTGTTGTTTTTTTTCATGTGAAAATCAGAAGATGAAACAGAGAGCACAGATATTCTGAGACTTGAGCAGTTAAAAAAAAAATTTAAAAAAATTCAGTTTCCCGGCCTCATTTGCAGTGGTGTCATCAGTCAACCAATGAAACTGTCCTGCGGAGACATCTTCCTATTTCGTGGTGTCAAGCTGAAGAGAGTGTCGCATGAATTACTGTCACAAAACATTGAAGCCAGCGACTAGAAGACAACTTCTGGAAATGGGTGAGAACTAATTTTATCTAAAGCCACAAACTTTTCATTTTACTAAATCGGTGTAAGGTGACACTTTAAAACTTGTGTAAGTAGTTCTGTGTTTATGTGGTTTTTCAACTTATAAATATAGACACTTTTATTAACTTTGTAAAGTAGATCAAAAGTTCTTTTGTAAACCTACACTCACGTATATTGTTAGAAACTGTTAGATTAAGAAATTAATTTTATTTCAGGAACTGTTAAACTCATTGGGTATTTACTGATAAGACCAGCTTATTAACTCTGCTCAAACCCAATAGCATAGTGACTCTTTTAATCCATGAAGTTGTGAGAATGTACCTGCAAAAAACATTTCTTCATCTTGTGAAATAGAGAAGTAAGAGGCTACTGAAAGCAGAATTAAAGGTTCAAGCCGCAGCACAGGAAATAAGTGAACTCAACAGAGAAGCATATTGGTGGAACATAAAAATGATATCAGTGTGGGTGGAGGGCTACCAGGTATTGGCAGTTGGTGAAGGATGACATCTTATTCTCAGAAATACACACCTTTCCCAGGCTTGAGATCTCAGCATTAATGCTTCAGTTTCCCCTAAAATGCAAATGCAAGTGGTCCTGAAAATGAATACATGTGCGAGATAAGCAAACATACTGCGGCACTAAAACAAAAAGAAAGTAATATGGAGAGAACCAGCAGATAACGTTACAGTATAGACGTTGGTCTGTGCCAGGGCTCATTTTTCCTACTGGGTCTTTACTGGTATGGAGTGGGATACGCTTCACTGGAATTATTCCGTGCTTGAAGAGACCTCACAGTTGCCAAATACTGTAGTTTTAGTGTTACATTATTATACAGTGCAGCATACAAGTGGTTGTTCTTGAGCAGGAAGTGGTTTTGCAACTTGCGGTTTTTATATCACACTCAGTCAACAATATATTCTAGAGATTACTATTTTGTGTGCACAAATGTGAGTGTGCGCGCTGATCGATTAACTGGCTGTTGCACAAATTATGCAAGGGGTAATTTTTTGGGCAATTTCGGCTCTGACTTTTGCTGAGAAGAGGGAGTGTTTCACCTTTTCATTGTGGTTCTTTGAATTTCAATTCACACACTCAATTGACTTTTTTTTTCTTTTTTTTTTTTGTTTTCCTTGTCATTTGTGTGAAGCTCAAGAGGAACAGAGTGAGACATCACAACAAACAGCAGCCAGTGATGAAGAGAAGGTAAAGGCAAAACATTTCCAAAGCTCAGTTACTGCTACTGACATGTGATGAAACTTGTGAGACGTTGGTCCTCTGGCAGCATGATGGGCAGTTTCCATCAGTTACAGTTATTCTATGACTGCAGACAAGAATACTCAGAATGAGTGATGTGTTGTGTTTTCGTTTCCCTTTTTTAGTCGATTTCAGACGTGCCATGTGTGTGTGTGTGTGTGTGTGTGTGTGTGTGTGTGTGTTTGTGTGTGTGTGTGCGTGTGTGTACAACTGTATTATCTTTTTCCTGATTGTGAAAAATGAGTGACAAAATATATGCGATTCTTACTTTTTTATTTTGCGAGAGTTCAAAATCTCACACACATTTCTCACACCGCAATATTTTTATTTGTGCACAGAGAAACGTTATCAGCCACTATTCTGGTAAACTGAAGTGAGAGGTACAATATGAAAAGCACAAATTAGCTCATCAAATTTCCAAGGTCGATGTTAGTTGAAAGCCTGGTGGTTTCTGTGGTGACTTCTGCCCTGCAGATAGCATCGATCCTGAATGCCACTGACAGTCATTGTGAGAATTGCATATCAACACACTGACATCATCACCCACACAGTTTTCCAAAAAATTTCATCAGTGAAAATCAACTGAATGTTTCACAATGATATTCGCTGTACGGTGTGGTGGAGCGTGGAGGGTGAGAAATGCAACCAAGAGGCTACACTATATAGCTTATAGCACAGACGTTTCCTGTAGGCAGCCATTGATGCATAGACCCGAAACTTTTGTGAATCAGACTGAAAAAACAATGACGATGAATATCATGAAAGATTCCAATAAAAAAAAATTAATGTGCTCCCCATAGTCAGGTGATTTTAGACTCGGTTGCAAAATATCTTTTCATACATAGAGTAGCCTATATCACCTTTATTTAACAATCATTGATATGGAAACACATGCAGTGTGTTACTGTTGTGTAAATTTTATTTTTAAACTTTTTAATTTAAATGCAAAAACATAACCTATGCAGTGGGGAAGCAGATCTTTAAAGTGTTCTGATGCAGAATAAGGGTGGAAAGTCAGAGATGCTGCTTGTTAGCTTGGAAAGGCAGCGGAGCTGCTAAACTGTGACTCAGTCGGGACTATCTTGGTTACAGGCCGGCACCTTCACTATTACTCACTTAACAGGTTTACTTCTCGGAACCAAGAACCACATAGAGGAACTCGATTCAATATGAAACCACCTCAAGCTGTTTTGTTGTACAATGAGAGCCAAAGCATCTAGCTGAGATGATTCAGCGTATAATATTGACATCCACTGTGTTCTCCACTGACACCAGTCTGCTGAAATTAATCAGGGCAGCAATGATGTGAGAGTTCACATTTTAATTTCTAGTGTGTAATCTTCTGAAATCTTCAGTTTCACTTTGGTAATTCATTTAGTAAATCACAATTGACTTGAGACATATGTGTAACCATGCCTCAATACATGACGCAGAATAAGAGGGGAAAGCCGGAGCCGTTAGCCGTTAGCATTGGAACAGCAGAGTGGACCATGTAAAATATTCCTGTTAGCAGCACAGATTTAAACTAATTACTACATTAGAAAAGCAGAAGGTGTAGTAGTCTATAACAAAGTAAACATCAAAGAAAAAGGCACAAACTAAACCAGCCTTGGACACATTAAAAAGAATATTGACTTTACATGCAATCATTAAATCATGTAGGCTATAAGCTCAATGTTTGTCACACAATGTATAGACAAAAGGTGCTTCCAGCTCTCAGTAAGATTTTTTCTTCCATTTTCATCAGACTTTTGTTGCACTATTTAGCATTGTACTAATATGCAAGTAACAACTGATGGGTACACAATTTGTGCCGACATGGCCGAAGTAATACTGTAACCTACCAGCAGTTTATACCACTTGCATTAAATCCCCCATTAGAGAGAAGTGAGTAAAGTTAAAGAGGATATCACAGTCTTTTAAGTTTTTCCCTAACTATGTTAATATAATTTTTTCAGCATGTGAAGGGTGTAAATCATGAACTTGTAAAGGAGCCTAATATGGGCTAAGTTTACCATTCTTGGTCATCACAGGAAAAATACAGAAACTGCATGAACATAAAAAAGAGGTTCTTTTTTAGGCCCCTTCTGTTTAATACTTCTGCTTTTGAAATATTCCTTACTGAAGTTCTTATCTTGCTTGCCTTTACTGTTTTAGTTCTCCTTTCTTGAAAACCACAAGCACCAACACGGTCAATTTCTCATTTTTGAGTTTTGAGAAGTCTAATGCATCTCAGTTCTTGGTATCTTAAAATCAGCCGTCTTACAACACTTACAGTTACTCTGTAGGAGAGAAAAAAACACAAAAAGCAAACATATTTTCCAGATTTTTAACAACTCTATACATAACAAATGATCAACATTTTTATTGTTGACAGTATTTCTTCCTTGTTTTCCAAAGTGACATTTGTGTTACTGGTGATTGACAACTCCAGACCAAAAACCCCACAAGTCTGCTGCTTTTTCTCCAGACAGGATGTGTAGCGGTTTTCTATTGAAAGTAGCGGTAAAACCCTACTCTCTGATTTTGATGTTTCATTTCAACACTTAAGTCTCATGAGATGACTATGTTTCTTTTTCCCCCATCTATCATATCATGCCTTCAACTGTAAAACAGGTTTCTGTGCAGCGTGGTGGTGTCTCACATTTACGGGAGCTGCATCAGACTGATAAGATCGATTTTTCTAAAACGTCTTGCTTTCTTCCAGCGTCAGCCTTCTCCCTGCGTTATTGAAATTCACGACTCGACGACTGAATGTGAGGAGGAAGCGAGGCCCAGTAAGGTGCAGATGGAGGACAAAACATTCGTATCCCGTTTGTATTCTTTTATGAAGGACAAAGGTACACCTATAGAAAGGATCCCGCATCTGGGATTCAAACAGAGTGAGTTTGCATTCATCATCACTGAACATGTTTTATAGAAATAACATGAAAATAGTTTGATTTTCATGCTTTTTGTTTGTTTTCTAATTGCAGTAAATCTTTGGGGGATCTACCAAGCCGTTGATAAACTCGGAGGCTATGATTCCGTAAGTTCTTACTTTTCTTACTGGTCATGACCCTTTCACGGGCGCATAAGGCTTCAGAGTTTACAGTTTTTTCTAAGTGGAAAATAAGCAGCTACTATGCCATTCTGGCTTTTACCGCAAAGCAGGACAATGTGACTGCTGAGCTCTCACGCTCGCTTGTCTTTGATGCCCCCATTGTCGACAAGTTCCGAAAGTGAAACTCATATTGAAATGGAACCAGCGAGGGGCTACAGTTGACCACTTTACAGAGAGACCGCCCACATGTACGCAAGCTCAAAAAGCGTGTTATTTTTGTAACAAAAACAAGGGGATTTGGCATTTAAAGTGTGCAGTCACAAACCTTGCTTCGAGATAGATGTAAAACATAGACCTGGAAATTGGTATGCGTAACCACAACCACATAGAGCAGAAGTATCTTTTATCAAAAAATTAATATAAATTTAAAACATTTATTTACTCCTGCAGAAAGTGTTTGGCGCATGGATTGTATATAAATTGTGACAGTTGAGCTGCTGCAAAAGGAAGCTTATATATTTGCGTTACATCTCATAAATTCATTATTTCAGTAAATATTAAATCTGTATATTTATAGTCTCACTTGTAAGTCTTAATAAAATCTATAACTAGAAGCATTCAGAGAGTCCAGAGCTCACTCACCTGAGAAAAACCCCAAAAGGCCAAACAGCCCACCCAGTATCTCCAATATTTTGAACCTTCTGGACCACCAAATCCAATTTATCAACATTATCTGTGTCAGAAAAAATTGGATTATTACATCTACCATGTTGTCATCTTGTTTGTGTTTTTGAAGATGATCTTTTGTGTTACAATACACAAAGCTGTAACAGATAAATGATCACTGGTTCCTTTTATTCCAATTCTGAAATTTCCTAGAAAATTTTAGCCAAATCTCCGCCTACTTTTTGAGTGATGTTGTTAACAGACAGACAGGCAAACGTACGCTACAGAGAACATAACCCCTGCGTCTCAGCGGATGTCATTATAACGGATGCACTGACAAAGATCTGCATTTTGTCCACACTGTTTTAACCAACAGGTGACCGATCGGCGACTGTGGAAGAAAGTTTATGACGAGCTAGGAGGAAGCCCAGGAAGCACCAGTGCAGCAACCTGTACTCGGAGACACTATGAGAGGTGAGAAAGATCCACTTTCCTAGTTTTGTCTTGTATTTTTTAAATCATGACTGTAAATCTGACACATGCTGCTCATTCGATAGGTTGGTGCTTCCCTTTGAAAGACATATAAAAGGAGAGGATGATAAACCATTGCCTCCGAGCAAACCAAGGAAACCATACAAGAGAAACCTGGAGAGCAAAATAAACAAGACTGAGGTGAAAAGGAAGAGGACTCTTTCAGAGAGAGAAATGGATTCCGAGGTACCACACCAACACCTCTGCTGGAAATTTAATCTGACAAAATCGTGCTGATTTCCACTTTAAAGTGACTAAATGTTTCTTTGTATCATCTTCCAGCTACTCCCCCAAAGAAGTCCAGATGCATCCTGCCAAAGTGAAGCAATGACACATCCTCATTTCGCTGTCTGGGCTTCCTCTGACCGATGCCTCTCAGACTGCTCCCAGCCAAACAGAACCGCCGCCGATTTCTGCCCTTCTGTCACCGGCCCCATCCTGCAGGTCCCCGCATCCAGCCGCTGGGCTTCTCACATCCCATCCGCAACCGGAGAGGTCATCTCTCCTCTTGAGAAGAAGAAGCGAATGGCTCAGGCCAGCCTGAACATGCCATTAAGCTCTCAGAGAGAGGACAAGGAAAGGCCTTCTGTCATCCACTGCTCCCAGTCCCCAGCCCGGGCTTCTTCAAGCAGGAATGGCAACTCCTCCGATGGCTCTCCTCTTCCTTTATCTTCCTCATCTTCCCGCAGTCCCTCACCTCTGTCTGTGTCATCGGAGGATGGTTCCGTAGAAATGGGAAATAAATCTTCACCAAGCACAGAACTACCCCAGAACTGCTCGAGCGCTGTCAAAATCCAGGAGGATAACATGCCTGTGAGCTGCAGAAGGACGTCTACAGAGCCTGCAGGACAGAATAAGGATACATCTCACGCCAGCTCCCACGCACCAACCACTGACTCAGTAAATGGCCACATTAAAGACTCTGCTTGGAAGCCGTACTTCAAAGGGACAGCCAAACATTTCCCATATCCATTACTTTTACCGACATCTTTCTCACCATCTACCTCTAGTTTCACCAAAGTTATTCCAAAATCTGGGCAGCTCCTGCGACCCTCTCCTATCCGGCCATCGTATAAACTTCCCCAGAGCAGGCTGCCTCAGCAGGACAGCTCTCTGGCGTGTAAGAAGCTGAACGGCATGAGCCCATGGCCTTATCCGGCGGAAAAGAGAGAGAGATCCAGGACAATGCCGCAAAAAGTTGCTCCCACTCAGCATAGTCTGCCTCCGTCCACCGCCGCCCTGCCCACGTCCTGCCTCCTGTCAAGCTACGACAAATCATCCAGAGACTCTCGGCGCCAGCCCCCGTTACACCCTCCATTTCTCCCCCACAGAATGAGACTACCTCAGTCGCCGCTAATGTACCGTCATGTGCCGGTGGGTTTAAGCTCGGCTCTCATTGGGCCTACTGTGTACCCGTATCCCTACCCCATTCCTCTGTTAAATCCCCAAGCTGGATACGCTATACCTGCCATGAATCCCATTTATTCTCACAAGCTGTGATCTACTCCTGTCACATTCAGAGCAAGAGGGGGAAATAGTTCAGTCCCATATTTATGGGATTATGTTAAATGGGATTATGTTAAAACATGCTAAGCCTATTTTGAAGAAGAAAAGAGCAAACAGCCTATCTGGTAATCTAATTGTCTGTTTTCTGGTGGCTGCATTAGAACCAGCTGATTACTATTATACTGATAAAATGTCACATTTAACTTTTTTACTTTTCTGAGAAAGTCCAAATTAACGGTACAGCAATAAATGATCAGATTTGAACGATGAAGGAGGCTTAAATACATCCAGATGAGCTGAAGATGTTTGATTTAGCTGGTTTAAATCACACTTCATTAGTCCTTGGTTGCACATTTTCTTTACTTTGTTTTTTAAAACTGCTGTTCTTTGTTGTACTCTATGTGAAGTCTGTCGAACATTATAAAGGAAGGTCTATATACACCAAAATATGAAATATGTGTGAAATGGTTCTAGGCCTAGACAATGTGCACAGCTTGTATATTCACTTAAATGTATTTAAAGAAAAAATATAAAGAAAAAAATAAAATGATTTAAATAATTGATTGTTTCTTTTGTTTTTACAGAAGCATGGCACTGCCACCTAAGGTGGAAATAAATTGGACCTTTTCACGTTATAACATTAAAGCATCGTAAAAAACAACATTGTCATTGTAAAAAAGTTAAATGTGTCACATTTTCTTGTAAAACTGTGAAACACAAAGCATGCAGAGGTTGTTGGAGCCGAGAAATATCGGTGCCAAAAGTGTTTTATGGAGATGCCGTATTCTGGTCTAGCACAAACATCTCAGCATTGTTAGTATTATCGTTCTACTTTGATTCACTGTAGAAATAGTGAGTGTTAACATGTACCAGTGGTTACACCTATTGTATGTCTTAGCTGTCTTCTGAAAACTAAAACATAAATAATGTATAGGCACCACAGGGGAAATAAAGTTGCCTCCACAAAGACTTGGTCTCATGCAACATCAACAAATTTTAGTGTCATCCAAGCTATAACAGCAGAATCTCAGCACGTCTCGGCCCAGCATGAAGCACAACTTAATCACAAAAATAGTAAATTAGACGAATACCTCTAATCTATTGTAGGGTACATTTCCTAGTTCAAAAAGGCAAACAATGCAGTGAATATTTTTACACTAAAACTTTAGATAAAGGACACTATAATGACTTCCTCTTTAAGAGCTGTTACCAAGACTGTTCCTCCTCCAACCATTGCTTTGTCTCTCTGTAAGACGGTGTGATTGTTCTGTCATTGAAGATGTGCTGTATCTGTCCATCTTTCTGCAGAGCAGGAACCTGCAGTCCTAGTTGCTTTTAATCCTTTCCTGCATAACATCAATACAATAAATAAATGAAGAATGCGAAGAATGTGACTGGAAAAAACACTGCATGTGCACAGGAACACTTTAAGAAATCCCCAGAACACAGTTTGCTGTGTAATTCACAAACATGTCTTAAAGCTCTCTCATACAAAGAAGACATATGTGATTATGACCATCGTTGTCTTCTTTGGGTCAGAGCTTATTTTAAATGGTCTGAGATGAACTGTTCTGTGGTCAAAATAATCAAATATTTTAATTCTTTTTGGAAAGCACGAGTGCCCGAAGACTAAAGAGGAGAGGGACCATGCAGCTAGTTATCAGCAGATAGTTAGAAACCCTCTCTGATGGTATGAGGTCACATTTGTGTATGGCGTGGCCAGTCTACACAAATGTGAAGGCACCATCAATCCTTAAAAGTTCATCATGATTTTAAATCAATATCTGCTCCCAGCCAAATAATGTTCATGTTAAGAAGGCATTGCACATTTCAGCAAGCAGAAAACCACATATTGCATCAATCATGAAAGTTTGGCTTTGCAGGAGAAGAGTCCAGGTGCTGAGTGGTCCCGCAGTCCAGCTCTTTCCCCATTAGAAAAAACATTGGGAGCATACTGCAACAAAAAATCTAGCATCGAAGATCTGGAGCTGTTGGGCAGACAGTCCTGAATCAGACAACAATGGAACAACATTCCTCTCCTAAAACTCCAACAACTGGTCTCCGACTTCCCAGACTTTACCGTTGCTAAAAGAAAAAAAAGATGCCACACAATAGTAAACATCACCCAGTTCCAACTATTTGTAGATATGTTGCTGCCATCAAATTCAAAATGAGCTACTATTTTACACAGTGAAATCTGAAGATGTTTGAAAAGAGGTTGTGAGACTTGCAAAACATTGTATTCAATTTTTGTTTACATTTCACAAGGTCCCAACTTTTATGGGTAATTAGGGTTGAAAATACTTTATCAATATCTCTTACTTTCTCCTGAGTTCTCAGATGACATTTTTTCTCATTATTTATAATGAGCTATGATTTTCAGCTCCCTTGCTGATCTGCAAAAGTGACTGCAGCTCAGGTGTTTTCAAACCTGCGGGTCTGTTGTAGGCACAGAGGATGCTGCTGTGGTCTGTGATACTGAACGTCACTATGGTGGCAGTACCACAGCGGATGCAAGCTCATCAGCAGTGAAAATACCAAATAACCTGGAGGCAAAAGCAGTGAAGAGGAAAGAGAAAGAGGAAATACACATGAAATTATGCTGCAGGCCACAAAGTGGTTTGAAACAGCTGAGACAAGCAAAGCAGATGATGGCAGTTCTTTTGACAGCAGAACTGAGAGAAAGAGATATATGAATTGTAGAGGAGATACGGCAGATTGACTTGGCCATTGTCTCTGGATATCTTAATTGTTTTATTATAATGTATGAAATAATTCACCTGAGCATTGGTTTATGTTGTGTGTGTTAACCTATTTTTATAAACGTGATAGGGACTAAGACCTCCACCTTTTGGGGGGTTCCTGCTGATGTGGGGCAACAATTTTGCCCCCATGGCTACATAGCGATATTACCATAAAGACGTGGGTTTAGAGTTAGATAGTGCGGATAGAAAATACCCCCTGTCAATGGAGAGTTTCAATGGAATGTAACTGTTTTTACGATGCTTTCACTTTCTAAAGCAGAGTGGCAGTTTTTATTTACATTCAGAAGCATCCCAGCACACACTTTAAAAACACACTAGTCTGTAAATGAAAATCAGTTGAATGAATAAATCCTGCAGCCCAATGGTAATCCAAATTATTCAAAAATAAATTAAATTGAATTGGGCTTCCAAATGGAGAGACTTAGTACAAGCACGTGACGAAATATTACATTGAATAAATAAATAAATAACTTCAAATATTGAGATGTTGGATGTCTCAGTAGGCTACTGATATCCTGACTGTTAGTCCCCAAAGTGATGACATGATACGTTAGGACTGACATCTAATGTTAATGTGAAAAAGTGGAATTAATGTGGTTTATTATTTGATCAGCTTAATCTGAAGGAAGGCTTACTCAGACTTTAAAAAACTATTTAGAAACTCCTTCGTCAGTTTACCTCAATGACCGGTTACGTCCCAGCCTTGTCCCCGAGTTGCCTTTTTCAGGCAGCCCTGCGCTGAGTGCGCTCGTTAAATTATTATCAAAATATATGAAGAAAAAATGGGATTTTAAAAGGAAAGAAAAAACAGGCTTTTTAATGTTGAATGTCTACGGTTTATATGCTCATTGTAGTTTATCGGCGATAAACTGTATTTCCTGTGAGTTGTCTTTGGCAGTATTTACCTTGCAACCAAAATTCTGGGATTGAGAAGCACTGTAACTCTCGCGAGAAGACTACTGGAGGCGCGAATAAACAAGAGTAGTTTTCCTGTTCGTAACGTTGCTGCTGTGTTTTGTAGTCGTCGCTAATTACATTTGAGTGTTTTTATTTGTTTGAGTGGCTTTAACTTGCAGTTTATACGTTCGACATACACCTTTTAAACATAAAGCTTTATTTAGTCTATTATTAAAAAAAGAAACACCATGTCGGAAGCTTTGTCGGATGATGGCAGCGACATCAACCAAGATGATAGCCAGGAGGATGTCATGACCCCAGCAGAGCTCATCGCCAAACTGGAAGAAGTAAGTGACATTACTCTAAATTATCCGATATAACAATGTCACGTAAGACCCCGGACCTTCTAACGCTTCTCCGGAGTACCACAGTTACTAGTCATTTAACACTACCCTCATAGTTGTGCTCCTGTGTGTGAATCGCAGGCCTGGCTGAATGAGAAGTTCTCCCCGGAGCTGCTGGAAAACAAGTCAGAGGTAGTGGAGTGTGTGATGGAGCAGCTGACTCATATGGTAAACAACCACGCAAACTATGGGGGCTGTTCTGGTCCCCACATCTGAAGTGGTAGAAAAAAATCTATTTAGATGAAAAGTAGTAGAAATAATGTCTTGTGTTCTGGAAAGATTCTTGTATCTGATAGCAAATATTATGTGGAGAAAATGACTCTAAATAGTCTTGCACTGTTCCTGTTATTTATACCACTGGTTTAATTATTAGTTGAGCAAAGTTACTTTTAATAATCAGGTGGAGATGGATTTTACTTTATTCTTGAGGTAGGTTAGATTACTAAACTTGAGAAGTACCTGTTGCTGTTACTGCAGGGGAGTTAAGTAAAAAGTTGAAACGACAATGTCAAGAAAGTTACTGCAAGATTTTCCAGATTTATGAAACTGTCAGTAAGTTGATATGTAAACTGGAAAAAGTGCCAATAAGGCAACACATTCAAATGACTTGTTTCATATAAAGTAATATCAAGCGTTAACATTGTAGAACTAGTTTTAGGTTAGTGACTTACTTTCTAATGTGATGCATTGATTGTTTTAAATTCTGTAGTTTTGATTGATTTCAGTTATCAGGATACCAGCTTGAAATACATGAATTTCTTGCTTGTATAATTTGCCCGTTGATGAATAAATAATGGTCTTACTTTAAAGTTTGTTATGTAATACCATCATATGTCTAAACTAGTTTATAGTTTATAGTCTGAAAAGTATCAAAACATGTTGGTTTGCGTTACCTGCTTTGCGACAAACAAATGTGTGAGCTTCTGCTGATTTGTACCACCATGATTGTCATTACGTCAAAGCTGAGCAGGCGGAGGTGGACATCGCCTCTTAGATATTACCTCGTTTTAGTAATGAAGACATATCTTTCTTGAACATTAGACAAATAGCAACGCAGTCATGACATAACCCAAATCTGAATCGTTTCCAGACTTTGTAAGTCACATTGATTTAAATCATTATCAACTTATGACAATGCCCTGGCTTGTCCTCTAACAGGAATCCAACTTGCAGCGAGTGAAAAAAGGCGACGCCAAGGCCAGCATCCATCGCATGGAAATAGAAAGGATCCGCTTCGTCCTCAGCAGCTACCTGCGCTCTCGTCTTCAAAAGGTTTGTCTGATGGAGGCTGTAAGATGAAGCTCTTGTCTCTTTTAACTGAAGAAACTCATCTTGCTGCTGTCTGTGTCTAGATTGAGAAGTTTTTCCCCCATGTCCTGGAAAAAGAAAAATCTCGAGTTGACGGAGAGCCATCTGTGCTTTCTCCTGAGGAGTTTGCATTTGCTAAAGAGTAAGTGTTCAAGAATGACACAGTTTTGAATTATTCTAATAAGACTTGATATGAAGGAAAAGAAAAAAACACATTGATCTAGCCTGTCACCCCTGCGCTTGCTTCTCTCCTTTGAATCCCGATAGTTTTAGGATCCAGTTTAAGATACCTGTTTTTAAAGCTCTTAATGGTTTGTCGTCTGAGAGAACTGCTGCACCAGCACGCTGCAGTTACAACTCTGAAGGTTTTTTCTAGGTGCTCATTTACTTTCTGGTATTTTAACTGTTTTTTTATGTATTATTAGATATTATTTTATGGATATATATATATAACTGTTTAATTGTACAGCACTCTGAGTAACTACGGTTGTAGTAAATGTGCTATATACATTGGCATACAGGTACTACGCCAACACAGAAACCTACCTAAAGGCTATAGCTCTGAAGCGCATGCCCCCCAACTTGCAGAGTGTGGACATGCTCAAAGCAGGTAAAATTTTCTCGAAGATTATTTATATGCTCTCTGGTCCTTGCTCTGAATATTTCCATTTGCAAACTTGACTAACTTTTCACTCTCATTTGTTCTAATGTAATCCCAGTGCCTGAGCCCTGCTTGGACTCATTTGTGTTTCTTCGGGTGAAAGAGAGACAGGAAAACATCTTGGTTGAGCCTGAAACAGATGATCAGAGGTGCTTAATTCTTTGTTTCTCTTTATGTTGCTGTACATTTTAGCATCCAGTAGGTGGCAGTGTTAGCTTATCTCACTCTGTTGTACTTTTCTGCATAGATATAATAACAACTGGTAATTTATTGCTTGTCTCCTCTGCCAGAGAGTATGTTGTGGATCTTGAAGAGGGCTCTCAGCACCTGATGCGGTATCGCACTATTGCACCATTTGTTTCAAGTGGAGCTGTGCAATTAATTTGAACAGTTTGCGGTGAGTAAAAATGTGTCTGCACAGTGCTATCTTTCTTGTTAACTCTGTACCCTTGCACATGCTCATGCACACATCTGGTAATTCTTTTCTGCAGATCTTACATAAGCCACTGCTTTGCAGTGGCATCTACGTTTATTTTTAGCTTGCTTTTTTTTGCCTCTTGGCAACCCGGGGTCGGGTCGCGGGGGCAGCAGCCTAAGCAGGGAAGACCAGACTTCCCTCTCCCCCAGCCACATCCGCCAACTCATCCGGGGGGATCCCGAGGCGCTCCCAGGCCAGCCGAGAGATATAATCCCTCCAGCGTGTCCTGGGTCTACCCCGAGGTCTCCTCCCGGTTGGACGTGCCCAGAACACCTCCCGAGGGAGGCGTTCAGGGGGCATCCTGACCAGATGCCCAAACCACCTCATCTGGCTCCTCTCGATGCGGAGGAGCAGTGGCTCAACCTCGAGCCTCTCCTGGATGACCGAGCTCCTCACCCTATCTCTAATGGAGAGCCCGGTCACCCTGCGGAGGAAGCTCATTTCGGCGGCTTGTACCCGCGACCTCGTTCTTTCGGTCACTACCCAGAGCTCATGACCATAGGTGAGGGTAGGAACGTAGATCGACCGGTAAATCGAGAGCTTTGCCTTCTGGCTCAGCTCCCTCTTCACCACGACGGACCGAT
>JAVQJG010134548.1:0-19663 GCA_036024015.1 Craterocephalus amniculus | reverse complement strand
AGATTCCGGCTGAGGAGGGGTTTGACACTGTGGCCTTCCTGTGTGGAGTTTGCATGTTCTCCCCGTGTATGCGTGGGTTCCCACCGGGTACTCCGGCTTCCTCCCACTGTCCAAAGACATGGATGTTAGGTTAACTGGGCACTCTAGATTCTCCCTAGGAGTGTGTGTGTGTGTGTGAGTGGTTGTCTGTCTCTCCATGTCGGCCCTGTGACAGACTGGCGACCTGTCCAGGGTGTACCCCGCCTCTCGCCCCTTGACAGCTGGGATAGGCTCCAGCACACCGCGACCCACTTGGATTAAGCGGTTCAGAAATGGATCCTATAATCTAAGTCTTCTTTGAAAGGTTTCATGTATGTGTCACACATTAGATAAACTACGTCGGACATCCTGGACACAGATCTGGGCCGCTTGCCCACGCAGACACGGGCACGTTTCTTCCTCATGTTATCGGAACATGTTGCTTGTTTCCAACGGACCTGATCAACGTGACACCGGAAGTAAATCTGTTCTGAGCTGTTAGCTAGCGTTGGTATTCAACATGATCATTTTATTAACGCAGAGCTAGTTGTTTTTTAGTGAAGATATTTTTCTCTAGAAATCCATCCTGACTGACAGGTCTGAGCCGACTGGAGTTTTTATTTACGGTTGCCTGTGAGAAGGTCGTTACAATGAGGACAGTGTTGATGGTGGCAGAGAAACCCTCCTTAGCTCAGTCCATCGCTAAAATCCTCTCCAAAGGTAAGAACGAGCTTTTAGCTCCCCGTCGTTGCAACATATTCACGACAACAGGGTTGTTTAGAAAATGTCTAAAGCCACTTTGTCCCAAACAGAAGGAGTGAACATAAGATCTCAGTTTTCTGAGGATTTTAACTGACATTATTATGAATTGATGAAAAGTGTGAGTGAATGAATGGATGGATGGATGGATGGATGGATGGATGGATGATTGGATGGATGGATGATTGGATGGATGATTGGATGGATGGATGGATGGATGGATGGATGGATGGATGGATGGATGGATGAATGAATATGAGTGAATGAATGAATGAATGAATGAATGAATGAATGAATGAATGGATGGATTGATATGAGTGAATGAATGAATATGAGTGGATGGATGGATGGATGGATGGATGGATGGAGGGAGGGAGGGAGGGAGGGATAAGGTTTGGGAAAGGTGACAGGACGAAATTATGAAATGCGTAGGATGACGCGACTCTGTTGCAGTGACTTTTAAAGATTTTAGAGGTTAATTTATCAGATGGATCCATAAGGAACTGTGCTCATTGTGTTTTAAGAGCTGAAGCCATCACAGCTATCAGGATGAACCGCAGGACTTTCCTAAATGCTAAACCGTTACCATGACAACCCAGGCATTTTGATCTGATGTAATTTCCTCTGATTTGACTCGGGAATCTGAACTGTAGTCTTAAGTCTCACCGGAGGGATCAGCAGCAAGATGTTGTTTTAGAAAAAGGGTAAAAGTTGGTATAAAAGGTTGTCATGAGTCTCATTTTAATCCATTCTAAAATATTTAAATAAAAATCGTGTGATATCAATGTTTTTCTTTAGATTCCGCACTGAAGGTTTTGGATCTAGAGAAGTTTTAATCATCAGAACTTTAAGGTTTTTTATAACCTGTCTTCCATCTTGTTGGATCTTCCTTGGTCTCTGCTTGCATCTCTGTATCCTCTACCTGTAGCTTAAGAGGGAAAACCTTTTGAATTGTCAGGCTGTTGTAATAACATGGATTCATGCTTCTCTATGAAGTGACTGTGGCGGATTCATAAATACCTTAATCTTTTTTTTTTGGCCTTAGGAACTTGTTCCAGTCGAAAGGGGCTGAATGGAGCGTGCTCAGTGCATGAATACAGCGGCAGTTTCCAAGGCCAGAGCGTCCGCTTTAAGATGACCTCTGTGTGTGGACATGTCATGAGTCTGGATTTCATCGGTGAGGATATTCATACGATATCCTACTCACACTTTATTCCCCAATACCTAAAGATCCCTTTTCTCCTGTCATCTTTAGACATTTGTTCAGATAATGAATTACCAAATAATGTGAAAATCACCCCACTCAATCAGTTTCATTTCATTTAGTTATGTCTCTTTTCTCTCTACATATGATCGCTCTAATGACCAACAGATATGACGGAGTGTGTGCTTTCCTTATATTTGAGTCATCTCTCTGTAATTTCAGCTTGCTGAATCCACTCTCACTCTGACTTACTAACATTTTCTGTCATTTAAACCCCAACCGAGCCCACCCAGCGATGGACAGTTAACTTTTCTCTGACATTGCGTAAACGTTTCAGCTGGGGCAGAGTTCCTGAGCTGTGTCATTATATCTGGTGCAGGATGCTCACTGGCACAAAGGGCTCTTATATCCCTGCTCCTGACCACATCCTGGCTGTTCTGGCCTGTTGTTTGGACCAGATGAGAGATCTGTGGAGTGTTTGTTTCTATTTATCTGTAGGTTAATACAACTTTTGCCTTATTTCACAGCGTTAGTAGCTGTGAGGCAGCAGTGCTAACCACCACGCCACCGTGTAGCCCCTCCTCCTTTTGACATGAGAACGATAAATGTTAAAGATGCTTCAGGCCTTGATGTTCAGGTCCAGATATTTACAGAACTACTAGCTGCTCTGTAAGCCACTAACCAATACACAGACACACAAGGAGAAAAGGCTGGAGACAAGAACGCGAAGGAAACCATCGCCTGAAACATGGAGCTCATCTAAAAATAGAGAATGAGTCACTTCTAAAGCTTTAAATTCATTCTGACAGGAACTTGAACAGAAACTAACTCTTTTCAGGAACTTTCTCTCAATGTAGTCATGGAGATGAGTTGTTGTTGAAATCCCTCATTTATCCAGAAGAAAACTGTACCAAAAGCCAGAAGAGTCACTGAGTCCTGGAGGAACTTCTAGAAATAAAGCTACAGAAATATATTAAGCTTTATTTTACTTAAGGTGACTCGCTAAATCACAACACATCCTGTCAAATGGCCCGACGGCTCCGTCTTTCTTTTTCCAGGGAAATACAACAACTGGGACAAGGTGGACCCAGCAGAGCTGTTCAGTAAAGCTCCCACAGAGAAGAAGGAGGCCAATCCAAAGCTCAACATGGTGAAGTTTCTCCAGGTAGGTTTGTTTTCCCGTCATATTCCCTCACACTTCGCTGAGTCGCCTCAGGTCATCTAACCGAGTCTCTGTTCTCCTGACAGGTGGAGGCCAGAGGCTGCGACTACGTGGTTTTATGGTTGGACTGCGATAAAGAAGGCGAAAACATCTGCTTTGAGGTAACTCTCCAGCAGAAGGAACAGCATCATAAACGTCTGTCCAGCTCAGAAAGGTTTAGAAGTTTAGCATGGGACAGCCTGTGCAGGTGTCCGTCGCTGACCAGGCCTGCTAGCCGTAACCGGACCTGAAACAACATGAGTTAGATGGATGACCAGAGGAGGAATCAGTATCAGAAACCTACTCCATCCAAGCTGAGACTTTTTACTATTTCATGGAAAATAGTGAATCTGAGGCAGCGACATGTCTGTTAAAAGGTGGAGCAGGAGCAGCAAAAGGCTGGAAAAGTCTTTTGGAGCATTTGACAACTAATTAGGTTGCTAGGCAACAGGTCATTGACATGACTGAATGTAAAAGGAGCATTTCAGAGAAACGGTCTCTCAGATGTAGAGGTGGATAGTGGTTCACCAGTCTGAGACAAAAGGGTCTAAACATAGTGCAACAATGTGAAGTCGTGTCTCGTTACATCATCAGAATAGTCAGAGAATCAGGAGGAATCTCTGTGTGCATGGGACAAGGTTGGCTGCATCAAAACCATCCTTATTCCTTACTGCAAACCACTGCATGGAAATCCACAAATGCAGGTAAAAGTTTTATGAGGCGGAGACTTTATGTGCAGACAGGATCCAGAAATGCCGCCATCTTTATTTCTCCTCGTTTAATAAAACCTCAGTCAGTCAGTGTTAAGCTGGGTTTATACTCGCGCGTCGTCTGCGTCGCGGGGGTTACGGCGTAACCGTCGTAGCCTCTGCGTAGGTCTGCAGAGGCTCGACGTGCACCTCTTCCAGACCTGACTGCAGTCGGCTACGGAGACGCAGAGACGCGGAAGTTCTCCCCTGTGATTTGTCAGATTGTGATACTAGTTTCTGGATATTTGACTACCTTTTTAAACTGCGGATAAAAAGTGAAATAAAACTGCACTTTTCCAGAACAGTTTACTTCACTGATCCTGCAGCTGCGTTGGTGATTTGTGGCACAAAATCCACGGAGACACCAGTAATGACTCACGTGGAAAATTATCAGACTGTGCAGCTCATCTAACAGCTGCTCTTAAAAACTGATCATTGCATGGAATCAATAAATTGTAAATTTTTATGTTGAAGCACTGAAAAAACTCTGCATAGCGGAGTTTATTGACCGGTACAAGCCTACCGGTACCAGCCGGAAAAACCCCGCGCGTTTCCCTACGCAGGAGTATAAACACACAGAGGGTCTTTCGTAGCCTCTGCGGGTCCCGCCGTACGGAGGCTACGAGCGAGTATAAACCAGCCTTTATTCATGTTGTTGCTCCTGTTGTCAACATTACTCTGCAGTAGTTTTCTGGTGTTAATGTGCTTGATGTCATGTTTTCCAACATGACATCACCCACAAACATCCCTACAAACTCAGCAGGAATATTCCAGACATCCTCTGTGAATTCATGGATCCCTTCCACACATTTACCCGACTCTTCATCATTTACTGCCCTTCGACCTGCTCCCTCCGTCATCCTTTGCTGTCTGCAGCATCAGACCGAAGCCAGGTTATCTCCAGGTAACCACGGTAACCTGCAGTCTGATGCGTATAGCATGGTAAGATAGTACAGCGGGGCTTATTTTCTGATCATAAAACATAAAAATACCAAAGTGTTGCTTTGTTGTAAGACCGATATGATGAATGAAACCTCCCAGCTCCAAAACATTAGATTATCTGAAAAAAATCTTATTTTGCTTTGATTTTATATGAAGTTTTTCTAGATGTTTGGGAGAGGACTTTTCAGCTGTGTTTTCTCAGTAAGCACGACTTTACTGATGTTTTCGCTTTGAAATAAATGATTCATGATTTCATGACAGAAAAGATTTGTTTATTAGTTATGCAGTGGAGAGGAAGTGGAAGTGCCGAGTCTCTAAATGTCACTGTTCTTCACAGTATGAGAGTAAAATAAAGTCTGTAAACCTGGTGGTTTTCTGGGTTCCCAGGTTCTGGACGCCGTCCTGCCTGTGATGAACAAGGGGAACGCCGGGGATCGGAACGTTTTCCGTGCCAAGTTCAGCTCCATCACGGACACCGACATCTGGAACGCCATGAGCAACCTGAGGGAGCCCAACCGGAACGAGGCTCTGTCCGTCGACGCTCGTCAGGAGCTGGACCTGCGAATCGGCTGCGCATTCACCCGGTACGCTGCTGCCACGGTTACCGCCGCCGCCACGGTTACCGCCGCCGCAACGGTTACCGCTGCCGCCATGCCCGAGGATCGCTCAAAGTTCTTCATAATGAAACCCTGTCTTTCAGGTTCCAGACCAAGTATTTTCAGGGCAAATATGGCAACCTGGACTCGTCTCTGATCTCATTTGGACCGTGCCAGACTCCCACGCTTGGTTTCTGTGTGGAGCGCCACGACAAGATCCAGTCGTTTAAACCGGAAACCTTTTGGATCCTCCAAGCAAAGGCGAGTGAACCTCAGGCCTCTCTGTGTGTTTTGGGATAAAAAGAGGGGCCATAAATAGATCCATGAACATCATTCCTAACAGAAGAAGACCTGAGACTGCTTGCTAAGTACAGAAAGTCATCATAAATGTTTGGTGAGGTTATCAGTCGCACCTCAGATAGTCTGTCGGTGGCTTCATCCCGGCCGGCGCTGCCTTCATCCGTCCTCGGCCATCTGTGGCTCCTCCACCGATAATCTGACTGACGCTGCCTGCGCTGTGTTTTGGTCAGGTATTCAGAGGAAAGGACAGTCCGCTGACTCTGGACTGGAACAGGATCCGAGTCTTTGACAGGGAAGTGGGACAGATGTTCGTTAATCTAGCCAAGACGTCCAAGGAGGCCCAGGTAAGATAAATGTATCCAAACAGAGCCAGCAGTGTTTACAAAGGTTAGAAACAGCATGCGTGCATTAAACTGCTACACTTATGTGTGTTTAACCCTTTAAACTCCAGAAGATCTCCCGTCCCCACAGTGGTTTCCATAGGAACAGCAGTCTGTGACTCTGTGGGGTAAATTGTGATTAAAGCTCACTCTTTAGGTTGTTTCTATGCCAGTATTATTTCTCTTGCGAGCCAAGACTTGACAGAGTGACTTCCTATTGTAAAAATTCTGTTTACATCTTTATGGTGCTTCAGCTAGTTATACATTCATTTGTCAGAATTTCAGCCTCATAATCCGACAACTGAGGAAACATCACGTCACCTTCGTGACTGCGATTAAAAGGCTTCAGCTTCTGCAGGCGGTTTTATTTCAAAAAGAAAAGGCAGAGTTTTCTGGGAGAATTAAGGGCAGGAGCACCCACACCTGCAACATGAACTGGTTTATCACAGGCTGTGTTACTGGTTCAGCAGGTTGGTGTCAGTTCACCTGACCACGTGTCACCTGACCTGACTCCTGTGGATCAGGACTCCAGCAGCCTCCAGAGACGGCTGATGGTCGCTGCTCATGGCTGGAGTATTCAGTGAATGTGGGTCACGCTTTGCCTGGGACCTGAGCTCTCATTGGATATGTCATGTGATGCAGGTGGAGTCGGTGAGTAAGAAGGAGAAGACCAAGCAGAGACCTCAGGCTCTGAACACTGTGGAGATGCTGCGAGTGGCCAGCTCTGCTTTGGGTACTTACACACTTACACTACCTCATCACTTCAGCATCGCTGTCAAATGAACCTTTGCAGTTCTCTTCTAGTTCATTTAGTCAAAGAGTTTAATACTTTTATAACATCCTGTGATGCTGTGGCTCACCCACAGCTAGTCCAAAATGCAGCTGCTGGGCTGTTTGAAGTGTGTGTGTGTGTGTGTGTGTGTGTTAAAGACTGTGTGTGTACAACTCATCACAACTATGTGTTAATATGAGATGCTGGGGTGGTTATCTTGGTCATCTGTCACTCACCGGGGATGTTTAGATCTTATTTTGGTCCTGCAGACAAACCTCTGAGGTGTTTTCTGTCCTCCGTCCAGGCATGGGTCCCCAGCACACCATGCAGATCGCAGAGCGCCTGTACACGCAGGGATACATCAGCTACCCTCGTACGGAGACCACCCACTACCCAGAAAACTTTGACCTGAAGGGAACCCTGAAGCAGCAGATCAACAACCCCGTCTGCGCCGAGGAGGTCAGGCCTCACAGACGTTAGCTTTTTTCTTTAGTGTCCGAATTTTAAATCCCTTTCTGGATTTGAGCCGTCAGCGTTATGCCCTCGCTCCACTCAGTGGGACTGGGTCCACACAGACGTGTGTGGAAGCAGTGCGTTCCCAGCGTTTGTGTGTATCACTGTAAAGTAACTACCTGGGATGTAACGCTACTCGGTAAAAACAGGAGCGTTCGGACCACCGTGCACGGGACGTGGAGCTTGGACACTTCATTAAAATGCTAGACATACGTTATGCTGTGCCCTGTCACATATTTTAGTGAGCCTTTCATCCGTAGCTCCTATGACAAGACATTTAAAAATGTGTCATTTGTACATTTTAAATAAAAGTAAAAGTATTAGGTTGAAAGCTGAGTATTTAAAAGTATGAAGTAATAAGGGAGGCTTGGGTCCATCTGAACATGAAGTGTTTTTATTATATTTTTTAACTTTAAAATCTGCATGGATATTTTATAATACTACATACAAGGTGTCAAAGAATAAGAGTGTTACTGTGTTCGGTACACAAAGGGTTCATTTATGTTGTAGAGAGATATAATTTAATCTTATGGATAAACAGATTTTGCTGACGAGCAAAATAAAAATAAAATTTTGTGATAAATGAAAGAAGTTCTGTTTTTATGTAAATATGAACCAAACAGAAACCGCGGGCTGCCCGTACCGTTTGTAACTACATGCATATACTGTATATTTACACATCATTACATAATCAACGTAATGTTAAATGTTTTCTGTTGCGTTCCCATCCCCTTCAGCGGCAGGTGTTACGTTCGCTCTACAGACAGTGGAGCACAATGAAGGAGAGAGGACAGATGGTGGAAAGGAAACTTCTCTGTCTTTCTTTAGTAACTTGAGACGGACATTTCTTTAGACCTTCTTTTATGACCCACGGTGCATAATCAGTGTTTATGCGTCCTGTTCTGTGGCTGCAGGTTATTTTGGGTTTATAAATGTTTTTTTTAATAATCTCAGGTTAAAACTCTGCTTGCTGCTGGGATAAACCGACCCAGGAAAGGGACCGATGCAGGAGACCATCCGCCGATTACACCCATGCATGCTGCCTCAGAGAGTGAACTGGGTGAGTCTGAAGGAAAAAAATCATCACATCATTTGTGATAAAAGAAAATTCTTTTTCATCCAGCGATTATTGCTCTCTGCCACATGGAAACAAAGTTTTGAAAATATTCCATTTTCCATACGATCCATCCAAATGAGTGCGGTGGGAGGCGGAGCCTGTGCCCGCTGCGTTCAGGTGAGAGGTGGGGTCAGGTGTTTGGACAGGTGACAGAGACAACTGAGGCAAATGGCACCCCTCTCAGAGTCAGTTCAGAGGCACCAGTAAACCAGGCACACGTCCAGGCCGGCTGATGGGAACACGCACTGTATGTTTAGTGCCTGTGGATCAACTTCAGCTTCTTCCAGCCTTTAACCAGGATTTCTTCTCTTGCTTTGTTCAAAAGGAAGTGACGGCTGGCGTCTGTACGAGTACATCACGCGGCATTTCATCGCCACCATCAGTCAGGACTGCAAGTACCTGCAGACTACTATCGACTTCAGGATCGGGACAGAGACCTTCTCATGCGATGGAAAAACACTCATATCCCCAGGTGACGCCGCCAGTCTTTGTTACGGCTCCAGCAGAGAAAGTCAATCCCAAATCCTTTAGCTAAGAAATACCAAAGTCTGCGGATGGATGGATGGATGGATGGATGGATGGATGGATGGATAAATAAAGAAGTAAACAAAAAAAACATACAAATCATGTGATGTTTCAAAATGCAAATTAGATCAGAATAAAGAGGCTCAATGATTTTTCTTTTACAATGAGCAATGCTTTAACTTTTTGTAAAGAGATGATTTCAACCCTGAAGAAATAATTTCCTTCCACCTCTGAGGAAAACGGTCATAGTTTTAAAGGCTGTTCTTCTTACCTCAGAAATAATTAGCATCAGAGACCAGGGAGGTAACCAGGGACTCGGGATGTCAGGGATCTAGCCGTTAGCTGATCTACATCCTGAGAAAGCTTTCCACCAGGTTTGTGTCTGTGTATCAGTGTGCTCGGTAGGTGTGTGCGTGATTACTTTCACTAATAATCCCTCAGCTCATGCCGGGTTGTTTCCAGTTTCCATGGCAGACAACCTCTCCTCCGTGATGCAGATCATGTGTGTGACCCGTTCGGTACTTTGCTCGCTGATGTCAACCAGCAGCTGGAACTTCCTCCCTGCTGTGTGTTTTCACAGGTTACACATCGGTGATGCCATGGCAGGGCATCCCTCCCCAGGAGGCCATGCCGGTCTGCGAACGTGGAGACGTTTATACTGTCGATGAGATCAAGCTGGTTGAAAGGCAGACGAGCCCGCCTGACTACCTGACCGAGGCTGAACTCATCACACTCATGGAGAAACACGGCATCGGTACAACACAACCCTGCTCTTCACTTCTAGACTACAATGTTTTTAAGGGAGAACGATGTCTGAGTTGGTAGCAGCTTCAAAATGGGATTAATACCAGTTCAGCAGGAATTGGGATGAAATCTGAACCTTAACAAGACGGGTCAGAAAAACGGACAGAAGGTCCTCATGGTTTGAACGTATCGTGCACCGTGGCGTTTATCAAGAGGATGCTGTCATTGAAAATACTAATGACATCAGATCGGTTTTACTGCTATGTTTTTACATGTCAAAGACTGTTCACCACCGAACACCCTGAAATGTATTACACGGAAAATACTTCATGTTGTATGCTGTTTTTTTCCTTTAGGAATGATTATTGTTTAAAATAAGGTAACTCATATTTAAAAGATTGAGATGATTTTATAGCATGTTTTTTTTGGGGGGGGGGGCTTTTTGGCTGCAAAAATCAGCAGAAACACATCAACCGCAGCTTTTCAGACCTGTTCTAACATTACTGGGACATTTACACATACCTCTCACAGGCTGAGTCCAAAGCTGTTTCCTTAGCCGTCATTTGTGCGTTTATATCAAGTAGAAGTTTATTTGTGTCGCACATTTCCAGTTCAAGATAATCAAAGTGCTTTACATAAACCTGTAGCACACTACTTTACATAAACCTGCAGACCCCCGTCCTCCTTCCTCAGGTACAGACGCCAGCATCCCCGTCCACATCAACAACATCTGCCAGAGGAACTACGTGACAGTGGAGAACGGACGCAAGCTGAAGCCAACTAACCTGGGCATAGTCCTGGTTCACGGCTACTACAAGACAGGTACCGCTGTACCGGGTACTGGGACTTCCTGATGCAGATCAGATCAGTCCCACAGTCTGACTGGGGTTTGGTAACTGGAACGAAGGCAGCTGATAAAGAAGGCAAAGTGGTGAAGCTCATGAAAACACATGAACAACCTGTGTGTGTGTGTGTGTGTGTGTGTGTGTGTGTGTGTGTGTGTGTGTGTGTTGTGTAGATGCAGAGCTGGTGCTGCCGACCATACGCAGCGCCGTGGAGAAGCAGCTGAACCTGATCGCTCAGGGGAAGGCCAACTTCCAGCAGGTTCTGCAGCACGCTCTGGATATCTTCAAGAGGAAGTTTCACTACTTTGTGGACTCAATCACCAGTAAGTCCAGCTTCCCAGCTCTGGTTCGGGCCGTATGGGCCGACGGAGAGCTTCTCACATTTTTATATCCCCCATCCCTGGGTTCATTTCCCATCCCCGTTCCTGTAGGGAACAAGGAACAGAAAATAAGCGATGTTGCAGAGATCATCCATTAGCGTTGGAATAAAGTCCTTCTGTTGTGTGTTCCAGGTATGGACGAGTTAATGGAGGTCTCCTTTTCACCCATCGCTGCCACAGGAAAGCCTCTGTCCCGCTGTGGAAAATGCCACCGTTTCATGAAGTACATTCAGGTCAGGAGTCAAAATCAGTGTTTTTGTTCTGCCACATTAGAGACATTTCTGCTGGCTGTGATGATCTCAGACAACCTGACACACAGAACCATGTTTGTTTTTGACCCAGCACACAGCTCAGACCGGTGTCGGGTCATTATGGGAGTTTTCTCTTTGTCTGTCACTCTTACTGGCAGGGTCATAAAAATCCCCTCGTTTTATATTCTTACTGGTGACTTACATTTTTTAAAAAGACAGTAATGATGCACTCAGTACAATTCATTTTTAATTAGGCTAATATTCAGTCTGCACCGGGTGAACAGAGAACCTGCACCGGCCATCGCACATGGAGCAGATGCGCAGAAAAAGAGTGGGCCGCCAACATTGGCTCATTGTGTGGACAGTGTATGGTTTCTGCCAGCTGCACCGCCTCACCTTCATGATTCGATAATTACTTCTTCACTTTAACCTTTTAACTAAACAAAAACAGTGAATACCGGCGACTCTCCCAAACCAGCAGATACGATAAAGTCTCTGTAAGAAAAATTGCCAAAAAAAAAAGAGAGAGAATGCAGCCAGCAAACTTATTGATCTCATTCGTTCTTACCTTGCAATTAATTGACTTATTGCTTGTTGTGACGGGTCCTCTACAAACCATATCAATGAAACTATATTCTGAAGAGGCAAAGCAGTAAAACAGCATCATCCTACGCTTCTGATTCTAGAGAAGCTTTTCGTCTGCAGCTGTAGGTCTGATTAATGCGATGCAGCAGCTCTACAGTAAAACGCGACTCTTCTGTTAAAATGAACATTATGTCCGGTGTTTGTGTGTTATGGGGACTTGGTGCTGAGAGCGATGCAGGCCAGAAACGGCTGAAGAAACTGAGTCAAACTGCTTTTAAAGAGGCTCTATGCAACAATATCATAGTCATAAAGCAGCTTGGAAGTAATTATTTTGCTTGACTGACCTGTTCTGATGAAGTTGTTGCAGTTGTTTGTTTAATGCGCCGTTTTCTTTTTTCAATTGTTTTCATTTATGCAGGGTTTCCTTCCTGTAGTTGTTTTTGTTTTTGCAGCACGTTTGGCTCCTCTCGGCCACCGTAGGAAAACAACGGCCTTCACAGTCAGGAAGTTTGATGAAACTCATCATCCACCAACACGGTTTAATATTCATGTTTCCTGTCTTCTGTCAGAAATAAGGCTGGAATGGCATGACATGCTCTCCATGTCACATCCTGATCCAGTCTTCAGCCCTTCATCATTTTACATAACCAGAGCACTTTGGATGTGCTTTCGTGGACATGATGATGTCTGACTGTTGAGATCTAACCTTCAGACTTTGGCTGACAGTACTCCTTAATTATCATTTCCATTAAAAAAGAGAGCCACTTTTACCTTCATGAATGAATCATGAGCTCATCTGTATCTGAATCAATGCTTAATGGCTTGTGTTGCCATGAACAGCAGCGTTCTGGTGAACAGGTGCATGCAGAGAGGGCTTTGTGTGGGCCCAGAACTGGACGAGGTCGGCGCAAACTCACTCTGGTTTCAGGAACTTTGTCAGCCAGCTTCATCAAAGTTTCTGATAGATAGTTAAAATGTTCTCTGGCATTGTCTTAATTCTTATTTCAACTGTTTTTACCTCAACTCAATAGTAAACTCAATAGGTTTACTTCCCCTCTAAACAACCTATCAGATGTTAAAACTGAGACATTTGACCTTTTCATGGAAAATATGAGCTCATAGTGAATCTGATGACACATCTGTTAAGAGATGGAATGAGAGCAACAAAAGGGAGGAAGCATAAATGGTAGAAATCAGAAACATCGTGAGGAGCATTTTACAAATAATTAGGTTACTTTGCATCAGGTATATATTGCATTTAAGGCACAGAGAGGCAGAATCTAAGATGGAGAGGCGGACAGAAGCTTACCCATCTGAGACAATCTGCGTGTAAAAATTGGGGGAAAATTTTGTATAAATGTTTCCTCAACGCAAATACTTATCAGCAAAATATAAACAAATAGAAGCGGAAATATATTGATTTGCAGAATATTTGTCTATATGTGTACATTTAATTTTTGAAGTTAAGTTACAGGTAGTACTCTGAAGTGAGTGAGTCTGACGTATAAATTCCATTGTCCCGCGTTCTTTGATGAGCAGCTTCCTGCTTGGGTTGTTTAGATGAAGACCTTCAGCTGAAATCTGACCTGGATGTGTTTGCAGGCGAAGCCCAGCAGACTCCACTGCTCCCACTGTGATGAGACCTACAGTCTTCCTCAGAACGGAGCCATCAAGCTGTACAAGGAGCTCCGCTGTCCTCTGGATGACTTTGAGCTTGTCCTCTGGACGTCTGGGGCCCGCGGAAAGAGCTACCCGCTCTGCCCATATTGCTTCAGTAACCCGCCGTTCAGAGACATGAAGAAAGGTTGCTCATTATATTCTTTCATCTCCTGTTGTCTCTGTTGTTTATGTGTTTTAAAGGATAAACTGTGTAGCTTCTGACCCAAACATCAGCCGAATGTGAGCGATGATGGAGGGTTTCTGGGGTCAGTGTGCAGTGTTTGGTGCTCCGAGGGGGATGGCCTCTCAGAAAGCAGACATTGTGACTTTGCAGGAGCGGATCCATCTTTCATGGCTCATGTGAGCTGCAGGGCTTTGCTTCACAGATTCCCCTCTAAAACCACACAGGGCTCTGCTTTGTGCTGCTTTTTACCTGAAACTTTGTCATGGCTGAAGTTAGAAGGTTAAAACGGTGTCTGAGGCCAGAAAGACACAGGCAGTTTCATTTCGCCCCCTAGTGGCCAAAACGTACACGGCATACCTTTCATGTGGAATGCATTATGATTATGTTAGTACTTCTTATACTAACTGTAGTAAATATATATAGTATATTATATTTTAGGGAGTTGTTTTCTCAGATATTGTTTTTTAAAAAGCAAAACCTCTAAGATGAACCTCTGAATTCATTTTATGTGCAAGGCGTGAGATGATGTCACGTATGAACTCATGAAACAAAGGTTGGTTACTCTTATTTTGGCCTCTGACTCCATCAGATGCAGCAGGATTATTACTGTTCTTTGTTTTTTTCCATCTGAGGAATTCTTCTGATCCGAAATAAAATATCTTTGCTCCTGAAAAATGAGCTGTTTTAGGAATCAGAGATGAGACATTAATGAAGATAACATGTTATCGTGACACCTCCTGAAGAAAACACATCTAAATTATGACAGTGATGACCAAACATTTTTGGGGGGTTCAGGTTCAGGTTCTTGTTATGTTTTTTAAAAACTCATTGGCTGACAGGCATAGAGCTGGGATGTTGGGATTCAGTTTTTCTGTCTTCTTTTTGCAGGCATGGGCTGCAACGAGTGCACCCATCCATCCTGTCAGCATTCACTCAACTCTCTGGGCATCGGGCAGTGCGTGGAGTGCGACTGCGGCATCCTGGTGCTGGACCCCACCTCAGGACCGAAGTGGAAGATGGCGTGTAATAAGTGCAACGTGGTGGTCCACTTTTTTGAACATGCACACAAAGTGCAGGTGAGACAATGTCCTCCCGTGACCCATGGTTTCATTTCTCTCCTGATATACCTGATAAGTTGGGCTGTTTTCTTCCAGGTTGCTCAAGAAAGCTGCAACACGTGTGACGCCTCTCTGGTTCTGGTGGACTTCAACAAGGCTCGGAGCCCCCTCCCTGCCGGCGAGACGCAGCACACCGGCTGTGTTTTCTGTGACCAGGTCTTCCAGGACTTAGTGGAGCTCAAACATGCCACGATGAGACACGCTATGTACCGAGGGGGGGCTGCCAGGCGAGGAGGAAAGGGCCGAGGCAGGGGACGTCGCGGCAATCCTAAAAAGCCTAAAGACAAAATGGCTGCCCTGGCAGCGTACTTCGTATAGTTCCAGTGTGGAATCTAGTGAATGCTGGTGGGATTTAATAAGATTAAAATGTTCATAAAAAAGTTGTTTGTTCATCAGTCACACAGGAAAGATGATCCCACTGTTTCTGTGTAAAGCAGAGGTTTCTTTTGATGCACACGCCCAAAATAACCACAGCCATTCAGTTCCAAAGCCAAGAGTCGGAGGAAGACGAGTGAACTGAGGCAATGCACATCCATGGCTCTGATTTCTGACCCTGATCTCTTTCCACATTTTCATTTTAAAGCTTACAGATCACACCAACATGGGTCAAAGTGCAGAATCTGGCCCCTTTATTGGCTCAGTTATTTAACTAAACCAGTCCTCTATATTCCCAAAAGCCTCAGACAGGTGGCATCTGTAGTCTGTTCAGCATGATGGAGCATTGAAGTGCAGTAACAACCAAGTGACCAGTTGGAGGCAGCAGCATATCACACAGTCTGCCACTGACTGCAGAGGAAGATGTGCTAGCACAGCAGCTAATTTATGTAGCTTTGGTTTGCTGGGAGAAAAAGCAGCAGCAGACACATGCACCTTCACAGGTGCACCTGTTTATTTCTGTAATCAGCCAATCACATGGCAGCAACTCCACCCATCTGGTCACGTAGGCACGGTGAAGACAACTTCCTGAAGTCCAAACTGAGCAGAATGAGGCAGAGAGGAGATTGAGGGACTTGGACCATGTCCTGGTTGTTTGACTCTTTACTGGGATTTTCACACAAAACCATCTTAAGGGTTTATAGCTAATGGTCTGAAGAAGAAAAATTGAGTGAACACCAGTTTTCTGGACTAAAATGTGTCGCTGATGTTAGAGGAGAATGGGTAGACGGGTTGGAGATTATGGAAAGGCAACAGGAAGTCCAACAAGCACTGGTTCCTACCATGTAGCAGATGGTCTCCAGCCGTAGAGGAGCACTCCGGGGGTCCTCCTGTCGGCTAAGAACAGGAAGCTACACATCACACACACTCAGAACTGGATAACAGAGGATGGAAACGTTCTCTGGTCTGATCCAGTTTGGGGACTTGATGGTAGGAAATCTGTGAAAAATGTCGAGACTCCTTTTATTATGTAAATAAAAGCAGAATAAAATTATTTCCAAGTCTCATCAACCCATATTATATTCCCAGCAGAACATACCATTTTAGATGCTGAAAGTGAGAATTTTACCATTTCATGAAAGATATGAATTCCAATGAGATGTCTTTATAACTTGAGAAGTGATAACATGGAAAGTGTCAAGGAGAGCCGTCTCATGACTCTCCAGCATTAATTAGGAATCATCCTCTTCATCGGCCATCATTCTAACATCTAAGCTGCATTTTCTGTCCCTAACATGTTGTCTGCACACTGAAACTGGTAAATGGTGGATTATTGTTTGACATGAGGTCAATATGGAGACCACAAGATGTTTTCCTGAGAACTGGTTTCCTCACACCAAGGAGCCAGAGATCATCAAGGATACATATTTTACACGTTATTATTATATTTATTAAAATAAATAAAATAATTTTAAAAATTGAGAAAATCATTTATCCTATCACTAAGCTGCTAAATTAAGTGCCGATTTAGTGAAATAATTTGTATTAATATAAAAGAACAGCATTGTGGGAAACATGGTGGTACTCATCTTGTTTATTGACTGAAGTACATGAATCTGTTTCACCCTTTGCACTCCAAGATCTGACTTATTTAAGATTAGAATTTAGTTATAACTAAAATTAAATCTAATTAATGTATTCTGTTAAAAAACAGTGTTACGTTTTACAGAGTAAAGACATTATTAACAATGCACCCATTAACACTCATTTGTCCAATGAATATTTACTTTCCAAATTTAATTCCACAGAGATCAAACAAATTAAGTTCTGCGTTTTAAACTTATTTTTATGTTTTTTAAAACCAATGATTTTGCATGACTTCATTATATTTAGTACAAACAATGGTTGGACATTTTTGGGGTGAATCATAACTCACTTCATATTATAAACTGTTCAACTGATCCTCGACTCAGCCTTCTTTTTACAGTCTATGGTCTCAGCTGTTTATTCTCGTTGGTTTATTTTCTCTTTATGTTTGAATTAAATCTGAGCTTTTTCTTGATTTTTCAATGGAAATTTATTTTTTCTGCTTTTTTAAAATGTTTTTTTTAAATAAAATCAGACTATTTTATGAAAGTTATTTATAAAATGACAAAATCCATTTTAGTTTTAAATGTAATTATTTTTTTTTATTTTTTGTTGTTTTTTACTGTAAAAAGTCCAGCCAGAGACAGGAGCTGAAAATAAGTTTCATACGAACTATTTGCATGAAATCAACTACAAATGTATAAAAAATGCAATGTCCCTGTCAAAAAATTAATTAATAAAAAATACAAATACCACAATAATGAACAAAAAAAAAAAGTAGTATTCATAAATGTATTCATATAAAAATGCATTTATGTTATCATATATTCTCATGTTCATTTGTGTATCTAAATTGTTTTTTAAAACTGAAATATTTACATTTGTTCTTCACTATAATATAATTTCAATAAAAGTAAGGAGTAGGACAAACTGAGTCTGCCCCCCCCTTTCTGTCTGTATAATGTGAAGAGGTTTTTTCTCCTCTGAGCCTTTATCCATATTTTGTCTCGGTATTAATCCTCTCAAGTCGATTAGTTTGGCCTGTCGCAGGATGAATCGAGCTTCAGATGATGTAAACTGCTTCAGTCAGCGCTCAGCTCCTCCAACATGTGTGGTCCTTCCAGCCTTTCATCCCCCCCACCCCCCAGCTGTCTTTGTTAAAGCCCCAGCTGTCTTTGCTCTGCCTGAGATAAATGTTCATCACTGAACATTTAACGCCTCCATTCCTCCATCATTTCCCTCCACCTGAGGAGGCATGTCAAATATAATGAAGGATACAAAAAGCCAAGTAATAATTGTAATGATTCCAACCAGATAAAAAAGGAGGTGTCGGACGGATGTGGAGAAGGTTTAAAAACCTGAATTCAATAGGGACTTAATTAATGATACATTATAAGGCTTTGAGTTTTCCTCAGCAACAAGTGGGAGTTAGCTGTGAGTGATTTAGAGATAAATCCTCTAATCCAACCTGGGAAGTTATAGCTAATATATTTTAGAAATCTTTAAGATTGAATAGTAATTATAATAATCATCATCTCTGTTGAGATTAAATGTAGCTTTGGTAGAAATGAGTGTGATGGTAACTGCTGCTTCCATTAGCCTGAATGTGTACATAAAAGTAGTTCCATCCTTCTGGAACGACAGGAAGTCAAACCACATCCGTCTGCACCACCATCTGATTGTGCTGTAGGGAAGGTTTGGTAGAGGAAATATCAGTGACACACACACAAACACACACCCACACACACTGAGTGGTGAACAGTGGGTCAACTTGGCAAATAAATCTATCATCAAACTTTTTTTGGATAACCTAAAACCTCAACTTGATCCAGAATCCTGGAAGTCTGTAAATTCCAAAACCAGAAAAACTAAACTGACTTGAACTCAAAGATTAATTTTAGCTTCAAAACTCAGATCAAACATGTTCAGTTTGAACGTTCAGCTTATCCCAGATTCATTGCTTTTACATAAACACATTATTACTGTCTCAAAATATTTGCAGTATTGTTAAACATTTCATGCCAAATGTGTCATCCATGCATCCATCCGTCAGTCCCTCCATCCTTCCATCCATCCGTCCGTCTGTCCTTCCATCCATCCTTCCATCCATCCTTCCACCACTTGTCTTCTGCCCCCTATGGACAGCAGGAAGCAGAAGACTACGCTACAATAATTCTGACATATCACACAAATAAAGGGTAAATATACACAAGATTTTTTTGTTAATTTTAGTAAAATTTTGTCTTAGGGACAAAAAATCTTCACATTCATTTAGACCTTTACACCAAAATATTAATCATTATTATATATTATTTATTGATTTATCCAACACTTGCTGATTTTTCAAGCATTAAATCTGTGACACGACACTTCCTGTCTCATCATGTCCGTGAGTTAAAGGTGCTAAATTTATAAGATAAGATGTTTAATTTCTTCTCTTTTTCAGTTGTCACCAAAAACAGGTTAATATATCAGATTTGTCCGTCCACCTCTCCAGTTTTTACAGTCTAACATCAGACCGCCACTCATGTCAATTATGAAAAAAAATATGAGAATTTGCTTGTGAAGTGAAAGTTTGATCTATTTCTAACTCTTTTCAGCTTCAGATTGTCCAGAAAAGGATCTTCTGAACCAGGCCTGAGGCATCACTCTCCATGTGACAGACATTTCACTTCCTTTATTGGACCATTGTTTTGTCTCTGTTCCAACCCCCATGATGAAAAACGGATTTGTATTATGTTTACATGACAGTTATTATCTGTAGTCACTGGAGACTTTGTTCACTAAACTAAAACGGCAATTAGAGAAACAACGGTTATAAATCATTCAGGCTTCATGGAGACTTAACAAATTAATCAG
>JAVQJG010134513.1:0-21600 GCA_036024015.1 Craterocephalus amniculus | reverse complement strand
TCCTCATCCGTATATTCTGGCTCAAACCGATAGGGACGGCCGTCATATTCAAAGTCTTCTTCTATTTCCAATTCCAATTCCAATTCTTCTGCCATGTTGTTGAAAAGTTAGCCTCCGTTAGCTTCCCAGTGCTTTCTTCTGAACGCCCGCTGTAGTAAACAAAGTGAGGTCGCTAATGACTGGCTGCGTGCGGAAGTGACGTCACATCCCAGACGCTGTAAAAAATAGCGTTTTAATCTCAGACCAGGAGCCTAAAAATTCAAAAAGGCACTGGGAAGGAATGAATACTACGGTATTTACCCAGACATTTTAAAAAATAGCTTATTTTTAACTGATTTAGTATCGCAAATGCACGCCCAAGACTGTTCCATGTATGCCGTGTGCGTGTTTGGCATTTGAAACAAATATCTCAGGGAAGGATCCAAATCTCCAAAAGGTACCATAGGTGTCCAGTACACTTCAGTTTACATCACAATTAAGGCCCCACTTGCAAAAAAGTGGACTTCTCCTTTAAGCAAAGCTCTCCAGGTCACATGATCCCATGAGAGATGGATCCACTCCTACAATCCTACAAAGTTAAGATGTTTGGTTCGAAGAGGGCAGCATCCACAGAGTGCTGATATGCTTCAAACACTTGATAATGACCCCAGAAATAATATATTATTTTCTCACTTTGGGCTAATATATGGGTTAAAAGTTAAATGTAATAGGCCAAAATGCAGGAGTGCAGTGTGTTATAGTAACTGTATTATCTCACCTGTGAAGTACTGGTGGTCATGCTCGCTTTCTCTGGAACAACAGGTGACACTTGGATGCTGGCATCATCCTGCACAGGTGAGTTCCTTTGTGTTCTTGCTGCTGTGGCTGTGAATCCACTGGAGCCTTTAAGATTTGCTTGACTTTCTCCAGGAAATATCGAAGGGTGTCCATCACTTTCACCATGCGGATCTTCAGATTTGGGCGAGACTCCACTTTGATTCTTGTTCACCGAGGTTGAAAAATCCGGGAAGGTTTGATCAGGTACGGACCGGCTGGTGTAGCCTTGAAATGTTGAAATAAATTCTTGTGTGAAGTGATTAAAGCCATCCCGGGTCTGTAAGTTGCTTCCTGTTGTGAATGCTGCAGCGTAGTCCTGCAGAGCTGCATCGCTGAGCAGATGCTCAACCTGCTGTGTGAGCTTTGGATCCATGCAGCCTTGTCTGTGCATGGCCTTCATCATCTGAGCTAACATGATGTTCCTCTCCTGACACTTCCCCACCAGACAAGACAACTTGGCCTGCCGTTGGACAAAACGTCTGTCAGTCATGATCGACTAAAAGCTTTTCAGCAGCACAGCAGTGACAAAGAATATCATGACAATGAAGAAGTAAAAAGCCACAAATGGTTCCTCACCTTTAAAGGAGCCACATCCATATCTGTTTGGCTTTTCCTTTTAAGGAGTGCATCATACTATTGACACAATCAAACACATGAAAACAGTAAGATAAATAAGAGCATAACCTGAAACAAACAACAGACCACAGCCGACTATAACAGGCACCCACCTTAGCTCTGATATCATTGTAGCGAGCCCTGATTGAGACAAGAACAGTACTGAGATCATCCCTGCTGCCCTGTCCTCGTTTCAGAGCTATAAACTCCGAGTTCAGCTCCTCTAGAGCCACGGTCTGTAGGGTTTTACACAAACATACATCATATTAAGTGGCTTCAAGTAGCTGAAGGACAATTATTCTGATTTAAGAGTTTCAATGAATAATGCCAACTGGTATTCTGCAAGACATCATTTCATCGGCTTTATAAACGGTTTATTGCCTACTTTTGCTTTCAGCTGAGCAGTGAGGATGTTGTATTGCTCCTCTATTTGCACCTTCCAAGACAGAGCATCAGACTTCTCCCTGAGCAGATCACTCAGTTTGTTCTGCAGCTCCTCCACCTGCAGCAGACACACACACACACTCTTTATGTCCGACACATAAACTTTATAAACACAAAAATTGCATTACCTGACTGACAAACTCAAAACTCATGTCTTTTCATCCAGAGTTTGTTTCTTTTGTTATTCAGTAATAAACATGTCATGTCCAATAAACGTTTAGCTCAGCACATTCTGCTGCTTGTGCCGGAAAGGAAACCTAAGACTATCTCGCATAGATACACCTTTTCTCAGGGTATGAGCTCATATCAGATGGACAGACGGACAGTGGACATGTGTTCTGTGATTAGATAAGTCCAAGTTTCAACCGTTTCTGATAAAATGGATATTAGGTTTTCCCTGCCAAAGATGAGAAAGACAATCCAGCTGATATTAGCAAAAAAGGCTGAACAACAAGTGTCTGGGATGGTTTGGGGGTCTATGCGTGTCTTTAACATAGATGACTTTCATGTGTCATTAATGCAGAGGTGTCTACTGGAATTTAGAAGAGTTACATATTTCTATCCAGGACACATATTTTCACAGAGGGCTGTGGTTATCTCACTAGGACAGCCTCATTCTGTGTGACTTAGCGCTGTGTTGGTTTATAGACACAGAGTGTCCTTTCTAGGTCTGCCTAGAGTCTAGATCTTTCTCCTATTAAAATCATAAAGTGTATTGAATTGAAATCTTGGATTTAACAAGAATGGACAAATTTCTCTTATAAAACTCAACAGTAAATCCCCAGTTCCCAATAAAGGAAGGATGCTGTACCACAGTGTTTAATCCAATAGAAACCTTTCCCAATTATCGGACTGTATCGCTGTCATTAAATGATAGATTTTTGTATATTCTCCTAACACAATGCAGATGGTCAGTGAAGATAGAATAATTAGATTTATATTTGTTCCTGTTTGTAAGGTTTCAAAACAAATAAGCAAATATTTAAGTATTTGCTGCTTTTTAGGAAAATGCAGAAGATGAAAGAGCTTTAATAACAAAATAAAAACAAAAAAATTTGATATTGATCTGGAGGGTTGAATATTTTATGTATGCAACTTTTTTTTGGAAAAGATTGATTTTTACTTTGCTTCTTTTGACATTGTCAACATCATGTGAAAAATCACTCACAGTTGTAACTACAACTTTTTTAATACCCGAGTTGTGAGGCTCTGATTGTCCTTCTTGACATCTTCCATCTGATTGACTGCATCTGTCAGTCTCATTGCCTGCTCAGCAACCTTTTTTTCAGCGTCCTCCCGTCTTGCTTCAGACTGAGACAGCTCACTGTGTAACCTCTTGCTCTGAACATAAACACACACAATGAAGTGATGTTATCGAGGTTTTTAAGGTTATATCACAGCTCTGTGTATGTGATGATGAGACTAGCTTAACATTCCCAAGGGAAAAAAAAGAATTAAAAACTCTTTTGAAATTTAAGATAAAAGCTTCAACGGTTATATAGGGGAAGTTGTTCACGCTCACCTCTACATAACTCTTGTCCAGTTCCTCTTGTGTCTTCCCAAATTTTTCTACCAAAGCTTCAGTCTCCCTCACTGGTTCACTTTGCTCCTGTTATCCATCAGAATGAGATGTGTACAGTAATAAGTAGCCATCATACACCAAGAGCCAGAACACTGACAGGAAAAATAAACAGAGACAACTTGCAATCACATGAAGAACAGGATTGTGAAACATATCACTTCATACCTGAATAAATCTTCCTCTGTGGTTGTTGGTCTCACATCCTGGTGCAGCATCTCCCGTCCCAGTAAGAATCTTCTTTGCCTTCCCAGCAATGACTTCGTTTAACAGCTGCTGCTTTTGACTCCTGTCTTTTGTATTTGTTTGGATGGGCACAACTTGAAGACTGTTTCTTTCCTCTCTTAAACCCAGAACTATTTGCATTATCTGTCTTTCTTCCTGATTCAAACATCTAATTGAATGCTCAATTTTCTCTTTTTCTTCTCTTAAACTGCTGATTGTCTTTATCAGCCATTCATGTTCTTCTGATGAAGTAGGAGCTAATCGCTCCTGGTCTCTCTGCTCCGTCAGACACATTGGGGAATTAGTTAGTTTGTCTCTCTGTTGTTTCAGATGGAGCACTGTCTTGCTTAACTGGCTGCTCTCTGTCTGTGAACCTTGCAGCGACTGCACAATCCGATCCCTCTCTTCTTTACTACTTGAGAGAGATTCTATTATTGCCTCCTTATCTCTTTGAAGAGCAGATAAAGACTTAGTTAGCTGCTCTTTTTCCTCTTTTAGGCCACTCATGGACCTTATAAACTGATCTCTCTCATCCTTAAGCCTGCAGACAACCCTGCTCAGCTGCTCTCTCTCTTGTTTAAGGCCTATCAGAGCCTGGGAGACGCAATCTTTCTGCTCCTTTAGTGTCCAAACCGTGCGAGTTAGCTGCTGTTTCTCTTCAGTCTGCGTTTGGACTGACAGAGAAACTTCTCTTTGCTGCTCTCTGAGAGAATTTACGCTGCCAGTTAGTTCATCTTGCTCTGTTTTGAGGCTGTGGATGGAGTTGGTCAGCTGTTCTACTTGGTCTGCCAGTAAAGTGACACGCAGACTCTGCGGTGAGACGTTTTGTAAAGACTCGTTCTGATTATGCTGACAACTAGATGATAAAGCTGTGGTCAAACTGCCAGTTTCCTGACTGACCTGTGTTTTCTCATCTTGTAGCATATTTACAACTAAACTCTCCACATATTCTTCTTGGTTGTGGAGTAAAAAGTTTTCTGATTCATCAGCGGTGTGTTCAACTTGCCACTGAGCTCTAGACTGTGGCGTACAATCCTTTGATTCCTCTTTAACTTCTCCAGTTGTTATTAACTTTTGCTTAAGGTCCATAATGGTATTTAGATCATCCTCTGTCTTCTTGGTGAGTTCTGAGATTAAACACGCTTGTTCCTGGTTCTCCTGCTCCAGCCTGACTCCATTCTCCTCCAGCTTGGAGATCGTTTCCTTCAGATACATTTCCTCTTTCCTAATTTCTTCCTCTCTGAGCTGAATGTGGGCCAGTAGCTCCTGGATCCGATCAGCCAAGGCCCGGTTTTCATGATTCAGGGCTTGGACAAGATCATCCTGAGGACTGTCAATAACGGCGTCTTCCTGGGAAGGAGATGATGAGGGATGTTTATCTCCTTCATAGGTGGGTGGGGTTTTAATCTGTACAGAAAGGCACAATTTGGTTGTTGTTACTGGACGCAGAGCAAACCTTCCTCAGCTTTAAAAATATCTGAGAGCCTCAGCATACCTGTTCTCCTGATGACCACTGCTTTGCCTCTGTCTGTTGCTCCTCTTCCTGTTTCCTGAGCTGTGATTTCAGTCGGACATTCTCCTGAGCCATCGCCTTTAGTTGTTCCCGTGTTTGCTGTAGGGTGACCTCTAAGTGTTTACGTTGCTCTTTAAGAGCCTCGAGATCTTCTCCTAATCCCAAACTTCTGAAGGCTTCCCTTAAGGCATCAGATTCCTCACTGAGGGTTTCTTCAATGTTCCCCAGTTTAAACTCATTCAAGGACTCAGTAGTGAAGGTAAGGGACGGGAAACTGGTGTCAGATTTGGAGCCAAAGTGGTGAAATAAGTTCAGAGAATCACGGGGATGTTTTGATGAAATTCTTGTCTTGGCAGATGTGTAGCAATCTTCTGTAGCATCTTGTAGGTGCTCTGCTGCACCCTGGTGGTCCACAGGTGAAACTGCAACTGAAGGAGTCTGAACTCGTTCCTCATCTGCAACTGGCTGCACCTGCGGAAAACAATTTGTAATATTATGTGGGGTACACGCTCATATGGACATAACTCCCTTTTTATTGTCTTTTAGAAAACGTATACTATCAAACGGCTGCTAATGAGATCTAATAATTGCACTACAAGGGTGGTGGGTAAATAAAACTAAATCCAATGAACCTGATTTGCATTGTAAGAATTGACCATCTTCATGTCATGAGCTAACCGGCAGGAATTTCCAACATGAACTCAGTTATAAGAATGAACAGTGTATCCATAAACCCTTAGCCATTTTCATCAACCACATTTGGCTTGTTTAAAAGGAAAACAAGTCATAGTTTTGCACCAAAATGTAGCATCCTACAGTTCTCCATACATACTGTATGTTGAGTGCTAAGAAAAAAAGAAATCCACTTTTATCTTAATTAAACCCATGACATGATAATTTCTCTCTGTGATTATTAAAGTATCCCTCCCCATTAAATTTCAAATACAGTATATTCCTGTCCTTCATGTACATAATAGCACTTCAGTTTCATATGAAAAATTAGCTTAATTAGATGCAGCTACTGCATTTTTTAATGCATGTTTTAATCATGATCAGAGTAAAACAGCTTTGCAATTAACAATCACATCAGCTGTGAACTTATTTTGAACTCGTATGCAGTTCATTCCACCTTAAATATGTTGATAGCGTTTCATTTTACAGTCCATTTTCATCCAGGAGGTAAATATTTATTTAACTACTGTATGTGCAATATAAGTTAACCCTATATGCCTGTATAGCACATGTAAAAAACAAAGAGAGACTTATTGGACTGTTTTGCTCACACTTTCAAGATATTGTACGAAAAAAAACTGAATTAGTTCTCATTACTGTTTAACGTGTCTTACCCACCTCTCCTGATTTATTTGGTGAGGAATGTTCTTTGGCAGTGGACAAGAAAGAGTTGGATGACGCAGAGCAAACAGCTGGGCCCCATCGAGGTGAGCTGGTCCCAGGACTCATGCTTGTGGACTCAGATGGTGTTTGGTTAGCTGCATCCCTGAGGATCTGCTGGAGTCTCTGGTTCTCCTCTTTAAGCTCTTCAACCTCCTCCATTAGGAAGCTCTCAGACATCCGCAGCTCATTTAGTTCAGCTCTTATGTCTTCCACTGTAGCGCCCAGGAGGTGGCTGTTTTCTTGGGCTTCCTGCAGCTGCTCCATCAGTGTCCTCCGTTCAGACATCCCATTCTCCTCCCTCTCCAGCAACACCCTAAGATCCTCCTGCAGGCTGAGAATGAAGCCTTGCAGTCTGACATTATTTGAGGCTTTTTTTGTGTCTGTCTTTCCCTCATCACCCTCTCGCGTTTCCTCTTTGCTAGTTTCCTTATTTAGCTGCCATTGCTTCCTCCTCTCCTCCTTTTTCTCTTCTTCTCCTTCCCCTTCTCCTCTCATGGAAGGCAGCCTGTTTTGTTCTTCCATGTGTGCCACAGTCCCAGCAGTGATTCTGACTGTGCTGACCATTGCCACCCCAGCAGCAGCCCTCACAGTAAATTCAAGGAGCTGCTTTTCTAAAGAGTAGATGCGAGTCTGCAGGCTTTGCTCTCTGTCTCTGGCCAGGCTGAGCTTGTGTTGTAGTTGGGTTTTAAAGTTCTCAAAGTAGCGGGACTGGCGACTCATCTCCTCCTCTTTGGCCTTCAGCTGCCTCTGACAGTGCTGCAGTCGCTCCCTCCATTCTCGCTCCCCTCGCTCTTTCTCTCGTGTCTGAGACAGGAAAGAGACAGGAAGAAGAATTAGTTTAGAATAAGATGCTCCAAAGATCCATATCATTCAGTCCTAATGGCAGCTTTTGAAGTGTGTGTTGGTGATTTTGTTTCTTAATCTTAATGGATTGAAAAAAAAGCATTTTAATGGAAGCTTGTCTACAGACTAGTTAAATATCACAAAATGCCTGATTAAATAGAAAACTAGATTTGATAAAAATGACTGAAAAAACCACAAGGTGAATGTGTAGGGACAGTTGTTTGCTGGTGGATTTTTTTTCTTTTAGCTGGTATGATAAAAACACCTCCTATAATAAATACAATCAATGCAACAGAAGCATCTAACTAAACAAACACATTGATGGCACCCCAGAGCCCATCACTGAGCCCTGCTACTTAACCTCACATTGGACCAAACATGTAAAGAATTAAAATATCAACGTTACTCAAAACACAAAGTGTAATACACCTTACTTTGTGTGTTTTTCATTTAGATAAGACAGGTACAGTTAACAATATTCCACGTCATCTCAATGTGGAGCACTTTTAAACATTTTAAATACACAATGCAGTTCATTTGAAACCAGCTTTAGTAGCTTTGCTTTTGAATGATCATGACTTTCAATAACTTTCTCCATCACTGTTCTCTATCTGCAGACAGCAGAATCGGTCAAATGGTCCTGAGCCGTCATCCAAAACCAGCACAAACTGCTAAAAACTGTTAATATGTTGTACAGTTCTTTTGTAGAGAGCACTCACCATGGTCCTGACCTCCTCTCTGAGCACGTGGAGTCTCTGGTCCAGCCTCTGGGAGTGTTGCATGCTGGGGACCTGCGAAGCAGAGGTTAGTGATAAAGCTGTATCGGCAGACTCCTCTCGGACTTCTCTATCTCTTAAATCCTCGCTCAACAATGTGACAAAGCAAACTGACTTTAGATCATCTTACAAACTCAAACTAAAGTAGCAAACTAATAAAAAGTTTAATAACTTTCTCTGGTCTGAAAATCTATTTTAGGTCTTTGTATTTTCTCCTGTAAATACTGCGCTCACAAGCTAGCATGCAGCGCAGTCAGTTGTGTGTGTGATACATGATATCACCTTGGCCAAAAGTGAGTATATAGTAGCAGGTGTGTGTCACTGGATCCCCTCTCCCCCAGGTTCTCACCTGTTTCTCAGCTGTGTGACTGGACGGCTGAAGCTGCCTCTGGACCTCTCCTCTGTCATACAGGTCTGTATCGTCTCCTATGGAGTCTGTTACCATGGTAATTCATCTGCTTCTGGAACCTGCTGTCTGATTAAGTCATGTGATCCTGCATTGATTAGACTGAGCCCACTGAGTTAACTCCACCTGTTGAAAACAGACCCATAAAGCACCAAAGTGAATACAGCAAAACTGTTTCCTGTTTTGAGCAAACAGCCTCAAAAAATGTTTCCTGTTCACTTGTCCTGACTGAAGGTTTCTGCCATAATGCACAGACGAAAATCCACACAAACAGAAATAGACACAAACACTTAAAATACAGTCATCTATTATTCACCAAGTCAACAGCTTGGTAGCAAGTTGTTGGGCAAAGGTATCTCTCAGGTTTCCCCACCTCCTAATTATCCAACTCCCTTTTGAACGCACAACCATAGTAATCTGTATGAAACATCCCATTTATCACATGCGCATACAGTATGTGAGCTTAAAGTACCACTGTGCAAAGGGGGCTGTTATAATGTGGTTAAATAGCTTCAGGCAGACATGACTGGTTATGTTTGGAAAAAGTATGGAAGCAAATTTAGCTAATACATTATGTAGATAAGTCACTATGAACAGAAAAATATAGAAAGTTTACAACTGATTATAAGAAAACAATTTTTTCATAAGTTGATGATTCTCATCCCAAAGCTGGAAAGTTAGAAGACCTTAAACTTTGTTTTTTTTTTAAATAAAAAAACGTTCAAAAAGGTGAAAGTTCTAAAATGGAAATTTCAACACTAACCTCTTTGTTCCTCTTATTGTAGTTTCACCACCATGATGCAAGGGTAAGCCTCCATTCGGCTAAGCATCTGATCTGTGGACTTAGTCGCACTTTGTTTCCTCAGAAACAGCACAAACAAACACTTTGCCAGAGTCCTCCATATCCAGCTGGCACTCTGCTCGTTCACCACCTCCCTCAGCTCTTAACTTTCACTTTCATCCAACATCCATCTCTCTGAATCCACTGGGCATTCTTTCAGCTGAGGCTGTGGCTTTCCTCCCCTTTAGTGAAATAATCTGATTTATAGTTTTCACGCAATAATCCATGTGTTTGCGTCTTGTACAGAGGAGTTTAATGTCCCAGGCTGAAAGACCACCAGCTGCAGTTTATGTTCATTGTAAATAAATCTGAGTTTAAACTCAGGTATATATTAAAATTTTCAAATATTCTTGCATTCCAGGTAAAGATCTTCTGCAAAAGTGCTTGTTAATCAAAAAGGCCATAAGGTTTTCGTGAACTGTCAACAAATGCATATTAAACAAGTCTGTGTTATCCTTACTTGCCTCCACAGCAGCTGCACACCTGAGAAAATGAAAACATTTCTACGTTATTTTTCTCATCTTTACTATGATGTTACAGCCAAGTGCTATAACTGGCTTAAATAATTGAGTAATGTAACATTTAGGAGCTTTACCTAGTGCGGATCTATCCCATTAAGGCCAAAGAATAAATGCTAAAGAGAAAAACAAAAAGAGGAACAAAAACTAATGGAACATACAGGGTTTGAGACAAATGACAAAAAGAGAGAGAAGAAAAGTGGGGGTCAACAAGATTATAAAACTAAATAAACATCTGCACGGTACATGTAAATTACTTCAAATTCTTTAGATAAAGAAACAAATCCAATTTCATTCTGTACCTTTTCTTCTATTTCCTTTATTTGTCTCTTTTGCAAGTCAATCCTGTCCTCCAGTTCTCTAATCCTCTGCAATACAAACACACAGGTGGGGTTAGCTAGTCAGAATATGTTCAAATACAAAAGTAAAACCATGTAAAATTACACATAATTATCCTATTTATTTAGAAAAAACAATTACCGAAGACCCCATTAATCTTGTATTCTAAGCAAAGTGAAGCCCTCATTTCATGCCCTCTGTTTCCATGGTAGCTGTTTTAAATAAGAAAGAGGGACAATGGGAACCAAAGATCAAACTTAACTGTGAACAGTGAAAGTAACTCTTTGTTTGAGACTTTGAAGCTGTAAGTTTTACTGACTCTATTATTTGTTTCTGGCACATAAGTTTAACAGACTTTCACTTTGATTTACAGAAAACATCTGTAACCTAGAGTATCTGCACATGAGTGAAGGTCACACTGATCTGTGGATATCTCTGCAATTCTGCTCATGTTCTCCAGATATGTCTGTAATCTCCTCAAATACGGATTTCTAGTTGCAATTGTAGCTTCCATCAGTTTTGTTGACAAATTCCATACGTTAATGTTTAATGCTGAGGTTAGACGTGACTGTGTTAGTAAGTCAGCTGATTCAAATGAAGTTTAAACGTGTTGTGGTTGTTGAGGCAGTCAATGAAATACAAGTGCACAAACCATGGGTGTAAAACTACTGAGAGGACAGCTTGGGTGGACACATACTGAAGGAGTGGGGGGGGGGTTCAGATCACAGTGAAACACAAAATCACTCACACTCATTTTTCACTCGTCCACTTCTGCATTTGCGCTAACAGATATTGCTACAGGAAGCACGCACAGGGATACTGCATCTTTTTCACTCAGAGATTCGGTGGGGTCAGAAGTTTCAGACAGTTACCAGGGGTCAGACTGAGGACGGGCAGGACGCAACAACCTGACTGGGTTTACTTTGAGCCTTACCTGCTGGGCCTGCTGAAGGAGCTCCATGCGCTCCTGTAAGATCTGACTGTCATACTGCCGGCTCTGCCGGAGAATCTGACGCCGCAGCTTGTCCACAGCTAGCCTCAGCTCCTCCCTCTGCCTGTCTGTCAGCGACTCAGCCACCGCCCGGCATGCCGGCTGCTCCTGCTGCAGAGCGCTATACAGCGTGGCCTCCAGCTCCTCGATCCTCTGCACAACCAGCCACATATACACACATACAGGTACACAAATACACACACCGGCGTGCACATGCGCATGCGGAAACACACACAGACATGCACAAGCACGCACATGGGGTCACACAGAGACACAGATGCGCACCCACACACATACACACCACTGTGACCACGGCAGTTATGGGGAATATTGTTCCACTTGATATTAGTGTCTATTCAAGTTAGACACTTAAATGGCAGCGTCTTTTATTAACAAGACAAACTCCACCAGGAGAATTAACAGGTTAATCGTGACACAGCAAATACTATGCATAAACCAACGTAATGTCAAGTGGAACTCAGCACAAACCAACACTAAAACTGACCAAATAAAATGTTAGTTACATGAAGAGTGCTCTTTGTTACTTCTGCTCTCCAAGTACAATCTAGCTTATTAGTAAATGGAAGAGGAGAATGATTTTACTTTATAGTGCTAACAAAAAAAAACAAAAAAATCAAAATCTCAAAATTTTTAGCTTCCACTTGACTTCAAATTGAGTGAGACATTAAAAAACAAACAAAAAAAACAATGAAATCTTTGTGTTTTACAATTTTTAAGAGAGAGTAAATCCCAGCTGTCCTTTCTAAGATTAAAGAGCATTAGCTCATACACAAGCAGCCGAATACCCCGGCCAAATCAGCAGCTTAGCTCATTAACATAATTTAGACTTCAGTTGTAAAAGATGCAGTATCCCAACACAATGTGAGGAGTTTTACCTTCATGGAGCATGTTGCGTATATGATATTTAATGGGGTTAAAATGTTTATGTGCCATGCTGAAAAGACAGAGTTGCACCCTTAATTCCCTAATCATTTATTATGAGCCATCTCATTACGCCGACCTGGCTAAATTAGTGAGTTTGATTATCTGTGTCATAAAATGCACATGTACTGCAGCTATAACCAGTCTTTGTTATGTTGTTCAGGCTTCGTACCATGTAGGCCTGATCCAAGGCCTGCTTCCTGTAGTCGAGCTCCTCCTCAAGGAATCCCTTCTGCTTACTGAACAGCTCCTACAACAACATGCAATGTCAGAGAGGTAAATAAACAATACAAAAACTAAAAAATAAGCCTCCTGAAATGGCATTTTAATGTTATACTTTCAGCTACTCAAACTAAAGTTTTTTCCATACTAATATCTCACCTTTTCATTTTCCAGGTCGATCATCTTTTGTGTGAGGGCGGCCTCCGTGCTATCAATCTGCTTCAACCACTACACAGGCAGACAGGGAAAGGAGAAGATGCAAACTTTCCTAAATTCTGTCTGATAAGAATACCAGAATTGTAGAGGATTATATTAGGATAAAAGGTTAAACAGCTGCACAGTTTGTCCACAGTGTGTCGGAAAAAAGACTTTCCATTCACCTTTTCACAGAGTGAGATCACCGTCCCTGCCTGGATCACCGCAACCTGCTCCTCATTCCTGAGATTCTAAGGAATAATCAGATAATGTTAGAAGAAATTCTTTGACTGAATTAAATTAAAAAGATGTTTTTTTAAATCAGTGGTCAAAACTGACCCCATTATCCCCCAGAATATCAAGCTTCTTCATCAGCTCAGGAATGATCACATCCTGCACAGAAAACATCATATTCAGATGCTGTTAGTGAGCCTTTCAGTAGACGGCTTGCTTTTAAGGGTCTTTTACCTTGACTCCCTCCTGGTGGCAGTATATCTGCAGGGCACTGCTACTGTTTTCAGGAAACGCAGACATGTGGAGGTTGAGGGCAGGAGATCTGCGCTCCCTCTCCTACAAGCACATGTTAAAATTTAAAATGTATACAGTAACCCTGAGTAAACTAATTCATCTTAAAAATGATGGTGGCAAGCAGTGATAGGATTTAAATGACTGATACTGACAGTAAATAATATGCACAAGTGAAATGGGAGGGAATGACGATTTACTTACATGACACTGAAAACATTGGTCGGGATCTGCCAAACGAGGGAGGTGAAAACCCAAAGAATTCATAGGGACAAACAAATCGACAGGGAAACATGCCACAACTCAAAACTAAGAGTGGTATTGATCATTTTCAAACATGGAAACGGAACTGCAACACAAATAAACTGAGAAATAACAGCTGTGGAGGCACTTTTATAGATTGCCCAATCAACTCATGTCTTTAAACCACTGTATAAATTACAAACTTCAAAATACTGTATCTATCTACTGTATCTATCTTCAGTTTTTACTTAAGTCCAACTTCTATCTCATGAAAAATGTAAACCAATAGGGGCATGCAAAAAATGACAAAATGAGTTTGAAATGGACAGTGAACTTAAATATAGTTTTATTTAGTCAAAAATTATATTCATCTTCACACATTCGTTTATAAAAAAAAATCCAGTTCAGTGAAGGGTCATCATGCAAACAGCTGCCATGCAGAACAAGGAAACACGAACACGGAGAGGAACAGTGAGGAACATTCTGTGTGTCTGAAAATATGCATGTCTGATCACTGTATGTAGGTTTTGCATCTGGAGCTGAGACTGTTGTTGTCGCTTCCTTGTGACAGTTTGATGCTGGTACAGTCCCTTACTTCCAGTTCGAGGACTCTGAATTCCAGCAGCTCGTTTTGGTCGTGAGCGTCCTGAACCTCAGCCTGCAGCCGCGACTCCACCTGCTGCAACGCACACATCTGCAGACACACACCGCAAAATTGTAATGGAATAAACATTGTTTTCATTCGACTCATAGGAGGCCCAACATAGGCTGACACTGAATGATTACAACTATTAAACTACAACAGATGTTTTAACCCTTTAAAATAAGATTTATGTTTTGGAATTTGGCAACAAAAGATTTTAAAAACTAAAAAAACAAAGTGCAGTTTTGGTATTTGTTGTGTGCAATGAAATTATTTGATAGTGTACTGATTATTTTTTTAAAGGAAGCCTGAACCACAACAGTTACATTTGACACAATGGTGGCCATATGCACAACATTGTTAACAAAATTGCGTTCAGTATTTCAGCTGAAGAACACAACCAATCATGGAACTAAACTAATTTTAATACAAAACAGCTGATGTTGATATAAATGATTACAAGCAGTAAAATTTACCTTCTCGTGCAGTTCCTGGTTTGTCCTGATCAAGTATTGCTTCTCCTCCACCCACTTTGAATCCTGCCATAACAACCAAACACATCATCAGCAAGAAATTACACTGGGAGCAAAGGGAAGGAAAAGATCTCCAGTGACAGTGTAATGAAGGAAGCTGTCAGCAAAATAACCAGCTAAACCAAAACTTATACTCTAATAACTAAGTGACGCATGCAAATGCGAGACAGACATCAAAAGACAGGAGGAGAGTGTCAGTAGCACAAGTTTATTGATCCAGGCAAATTGAGCCTTCGATAACAGACAACAGAGCTGCAGTCATAACCCGTGCGCAGTAACAGGAGGAGCAGGAGGCAATATGAGATGAAATATAGCAGAGAAGCAAATCAGAATAACAGAGCTGGATCGAGCCATAACAACAGTCTCCAGTGACACAAACATTTCATAAACAAATCCAAATGGAGAACTGATATGCAGTCAGGATTGGTTTTTGTACTGTTGTATCTTTCTCAGCTTAAACAAATAAACTTGGCTTTTCTTTTTCTCCATGGTGACTTTTACATAAAACAAAATGATTTAAAAGTGTAATTTTTCATATTCAGAAAGATGCTTTAAATAAAGATTTTCTACGCTCATCTACTTCAAACATGGTTCAAACCTTCTGTCTGTTGGCAGCAGCACAGAGACACCAGATATGGAAAACCACCACCGACAGTAAAGACAGACGTTGCAACGGAGCATGCAGCCACAGAGTAGTGAGGTCACACATGCAGGAAGTGACATCACAGGATTCTGCGGAAGACCTGGTCAGCATAGCGCCATCCCAGGAGCAGAGCAGCCAGACAGACATGCAGGAGGGCCAATAAGAGCAGGACCAGTGCGCTCCTGTCCCCATCCCCTGTCTTTATTACCTGCCCCCTCTCAGCCAGAGCTTTCTCCAGGTCAACAATCTTGGCCTGGCAGCTGCTCAGCTCCATCTGCAGCTGCTCCCGTGTCTGCAGGACAGAAAAAAGAAAACAAAAATAAAACAAAAAACACAGGAGGAAACTGAACAATTTTACTTCGACATCTCACGATCTAAATATTTCCGTAGCGTCAGAATGAAAGTCATAGCAAGCATCAAAGTAAGCAGTAGTTTTGGGAAAACTACTAAGATACACACCCTGGCCTCCCTTTCAGCATCTAAAGAGCCCCCAGTCTGCTCCTGCAGGAGGGCGTAGGCCCGCTGAAGGGCCTGGTACTCTCTAGTGAGCTGCCGGAAACGAAGCTCTGACTCCTCACGGGAAACGCTCTGTTTACGCAGAGGAAAAGAGGAACAATAACACACTTCATCTTTACGTACTGATTATACCATCCCCACATGTGTCAGAGTTTAACTTTATGTCTTGTTTCTTATCAGAGCATTTTATAATTCTTTATGTTTCTGCTGCTGTAACACTGGAATATAGTTGTTCCTCTACCTCTTCCAAGTCTTCCTCAGGAGTGGCAGGTGTGCGGTCAGTGAGGTCGGTGTTATAGGAGGTCAGCGATGATGTTTCAGAGTCTATCGACTCCTCATCAAATCCAAAATATGTCTCCACAACATGCCTCTGTAAAGAAGGGCAGAGTGAAAACGAAAGTTAAGTCAATCCATTTAAAACTAAACATAAATTCTTTTCTAATGCATTAGCTAATCTCTAAACATTTTGTTAAAACCCGCCACCATTCTGTCATTTATCTTATTTACAGATCAGCAAAAGTCGATGCATATTTTTGCTCCTACTTCTTTCTTGCCATTAACGTTTCCAAATCTCAGAGTTCTTACCATCGTGTTTATAAGTCATCTCCTGGCAACCAGAGAAATAAAGGCAGACTAGGGCACACAGGCAAATGAAGGAGGAGAAATAGAGAATAAGGAGGATGTACTCTGTCATGTTGAAAACAAAAACAGCAACGTTAAACTGGAGAAAAAACACTGAAATCTATCTGTAATTTCTTGGACCGTAGAAGCTAATCGACAGAGTTCACTGCAGGCCGTCAGTTTGCTGTCTCTCAGACCAAACGGAAAAGCAGACAATAAAGCCTTTGGTTACAAAAAAAAGCAGAAATCGGCTGCTGGTTTTTGTCTCCTGCTTTTTGTTCCGGCTTTATATTCCCAAGAAGAAAGACAAGTTTCCAGATGACGGTCCAAAAGCCAAACCGCGCTACTAAGCTCTGTTTTACTGTCAGAGCTCTGTCAGACTGGCAGAGAATATATGTAATGTACCTACAGACTCCTCCTCCTCCTCGTAGCAACATCACAGACTCTAAAATGTCCCCCGATACTTCTGCCCAAACATGCCCACTTAAGCGACACAAACATCACAGCAATTATTTTTTCCAAACATGCCACCTCATCCAATTAGATATGACCCATTTGAACTCTTTACACACACACAAGATAGAAATAAACAAACAAATAAAAAGAAAATGAAAAGATGCAACGTGTCTCACACCAGCTGCAGGCTTTAGGACATCAGTATAAACTAGAAAAAAAATCTTTCTCCAACTAGCTGAGGAAACTGTTCATGCAGGAGTTGAGCGTATCATCTTACTGTCACCATTCCCCCCCTGAGTCCAATTAAAAACAAGCCCACACAATCAACTGAAAACAATACTTAAGGACCTGGAACCACATGAAGCAAAGATGCTTGCTTACACACCGCTGGATAAACAGATGTGTTAACAGAATCGTTGGCACTTACTTTTGGCAGCTTAGCAGGTTTCCTTCGGTTTTTCTTACTGAGCATCAATCGGTCACGTTCCTAAAGACAAACACAACGTCTCCAATTTTGACCCAGGAAAGATTTTTTGACACGTCTCGGTGGTTTTAAGGTTCACAGAGACGGATCAAAAGAGAGAAAACCCAGTAACCATACTATAAGACTTCATTAAAATTTTAAACCATGAAAATAATAATCATTAAAAAACTAAGATAAACAGATATTAGGACAAATATATTTTAAAAAATAACATTTAAATAATAAATAAAAGTTAAGTGACACACTTCTTCATGTATAACTTTGGGTTTTAAACAAAAGTCTGACCTGCGTGAGCTCATCAATGAGGCCACGTTGCTCAGCAACTTGCAGCTTGAGAAACTCCACTTCCTGTTCCTCGTGGGCGTGGCTGAGGTCAGTCAGAGAGCTCGGGCGCTTTAACTGGGGCTGAGTGGACTGTGTCTGTGAAGGAGGCCGAGCGGAGGAAGCCTTTTCCTTCTGACGGAGGGAAACAAGCCAAATTATGCTTCAAAGCGCCAGCAGAGGTCCTGTTCCACAAATGATTAAAGCCATGAAAAGCTACAAAGCTAAATTACTACTAAATTACTACTACTAAATTACTGGACCAAACTAAAATATTTATGACCTACTTCTGACTGAACTTTGGTTTATAATTAATTAACAAAATGACTAAAAAAATTAGTTTGTATGTGGGCGGTAGGGGGGTCCGCACCATCTCTGCATTCTCACGGCTCAGGTTCTTGAGTTTTTCCTCCATGCGCTGTAATGTTTGCAAGAGGTCATCGTTTTTCTTGGACAGTCGCTTATTTTTCTCAAACATGGGCTTCATCTGGCTCTCTGCTTCTCGCACCCGCTTCAGCTGAACAGAGGGAGGAAACAGGAAGGGGAAGGATGTAATCTTAAGTCTTGACCTCTGCTAACAGAATTTCCAGATGTAAGATCATGGCTAACATTTCAAAAACATGCATCTTCATGTTCATGTGCATATTTGTGCTATTTAGTGCAACAGTGTGTATTGTTAGCAACGACCTATGTGCAAATGTACGTGTGTGTGTGTGTGCTCCTCACAAGTTCATTCCTCTCATCTGCCAGCAGTGCATTTCTGTCCTCCAGCTTCCTTATGACCGAGTGTAGCTCTGCGATCTTCAGCTGGAACCTCCTCATGTCTCGCTCCTCAGCCTCCTGTTGAGCAGGGGGGAGAGGAGAGGAGGAGGTAGACATGAACTAAAAAGGAGAACATGCAGGCAGGTAATAGAGATGGATGGGAAAGAAGAGGTGATGGGTTGGAAGAGAAGTTGAAGTTTCAGAGAGTGGATTTGAATGTGCAGGACACAGAAATCCTGAAGGTGACATGACATGAAGGTGCTCATCTGTGTCAGCAGGTTAAAAAAAAGAACGTTAAAGAAAACTTTAACACGGCATGGTTGAGATGAACTGATGGAGAACTTCAAAATGAATAAAAAGATGCAAGTTTGGTTGATACTTCAAACCAAACTTGGTTTGAAGTATCAACTTTATACTTTCAACTTTAACTTATTCAACTAACTTATTCAACTTTCAACTTATCAACTTTATACTTTCAAAGATGTCAGATATACTTATCTGAAATCTAATGTTTACAGGAAGCATCTAAAAATATTACATACATATAATGCAGGTCAATATATCGAGATTTTCAGATATATCGAGACTTTGTCACATGAGATATATAATAAGGGAATATTGTTTATATCGAGTTAGCTTGTTTTGAGTTTATATTATCTCTTTTTTTTAGCATTTTGTACAACTGTATCTTTGTTCTGGTCGTTGAAAAGTATTTTCTATTATTTTAATACAAATCTACTTTCATATTAGTCCAATATTGTAATGCATATGTGCTTCTGATCATTAATAAAAGTCTATTTAGCACTCAGGGCCGTAAATATGAACTGTCTCTTTGTTTACTTGACCAAATAAATCAATATCGAGATAAATATCGTGATTAAGGAAAAAATGATCAAGATATGAAAATTTGTTATATGGCCAAGCCCTACATACATACACATCTGTAATTTGGCCTTTATTCAGCACCTGAAATGTGTGTTTCAGAGCTCAGGCGCCTCCAAATGTTTACACACATTTACAGACATTAGTGTGTGTGTATTTCTGTGTACCTGGTTGTTGAGCAGGTCCTGGTTTTCTCCCAGACCAGGAACCACTTCCCTCTTGGGGCTGCCATGGTTGTATCTCTCAGCCTCTCGCACCTGACCCAGCTGCTCATCCAAGGCTTCCTTCTGGAGCTGCAGTTTCTGGGCATAGCCAGCCTGAAGCCCCAGCTCCCTCTCCAGGGCGCAGACCACCCGGTCCTTTGCCTTCAGCTCATCCATCTGCAGACGGGGTGGACAGGAATAGAGTGTGCCGAGTTAATGAATCAGGGTTAAATAAACTCAACATTCTCACCACATGGATCATTTTAAACACATTTACTATAAGTGATAATAAAGAGTGTGGATTTCTAAAAACCTGCCATCGCTGTAGTATACTGTATGAATGAGTACAATCTCCATTTAAAAACCTTTAACTACAGCTTCAAGATGGTTTACGTCTTCAATTTCACAAGCTGTCTGCTTGGAAGATAAAGAGAATAAGATTTAGATTTAAAACACGGCTTCAGCTGTGATTAATTTAAGAAGCTTTGTTCCAGCTCTGACTTCACGGAACTCCCTCAGGTATTGTTGGTACTTCTACTTCCGTCCGTATTTTGTTCTAAAACACCGGCATTTCCTGCATCTCCTGCTCTTTATCTGTCAACTCAGCTTTATCATTTTAGTTTCCTTGCTCAAACATTCCTCGACCACCAATAATGCGTGTTATTGTTACACTGCTGTTGGGAATGAGGTTAATGGGTAACTGAAGAACACGTACAGCGTATATCTTTGCTGATAAGCCCCACACGGTAAAGATAAACTCACAACAGACACTGCAGCAATTAGCATAAAAACTCCATAAAACATCAGTGAGATTGAATCTTAGAAGAGCTGAACTTCAGGAAGTGGAAAATAGATGTTGGCAGTAAGGACTCTTACTGATATTCTAATAAAGCAATAAACCGTGCTGCTGGGTTTGACATGCTTAGCCACCACATGAATAATTATATACAATGAACAGCTTAAGATTTATGTTTTCACTGAAAAGTACCATACTTTACTGAATAACTGAACGTAGTTTTATCTCAGCGTGAGGAATATTGCAGGTCATGTTATGAATGGAATCTCATTAAGCATCTCGGTAATGGAGTCCTACATTGAACTAAATATGTATTTAAAATGAGAACACCGTCACATCTGAGAGATTGCTGCTCCGTGTGAGGCGGTTTTCCTTAAGTTTTTCCATGTTTAATAGTTAATATGCCATTTGTCAATTCTTTAGTTAAATGTAAGCGCAGCTATTCAGAAACACATTTGTCATGTTGATGATTGAAAATTTTATCTGGTGTACAAAGTTATATATAACATTTAGAAAAGGTTGTGTTGCACTGTTTTGGGTTTTGTGGATTTAGTTTGCATCTTTTCCCTTTATGGGTTTCTGTCAGGTGCTCCAAGTTCCTCCCACAGTCCAGAGACATGTCTGTGAGTTTACCTGTGATTCTACTAAGGATACAATTATCTGTTTAACCTGTGATGGACTGGCGAGTGCAAGGCCTGTCGTGATTTCAGTTGTTCTCTTTCTCTGTCTGAATTTTGATGCTACCTTTTTGGTTAAAGAGGTCCTAACAGGCAGTTTCCCTGACTGAGTCCCATGTTTCATTTTGTTTACACAGACTCATCATCTCTCATATTTATTGATTTTTGTTTATTTACCTCAAATTTCTTCCAGTTCCAGTGAAAATGTTGTTTACAAATGAAAGGATAATGATCTTTGAAAGCGTGTTCCTGCATTATTATCATAGCATTGAAAATCCAGGTTCCAGTTGAAAATCGTCTCAAAATTGCAATATTCTTATCATCTCTTATTATTATTGTTTATTGCAATAGTATTGCAATAATTTCTGAGACAATTAATCGCACAGCTAAATTTGTCATCATGACAGGCCTACATGAGATAAGATCAAGCCCCCACAACCTTCTCAGGTAAATAGATGTATAGGCAGTAGGGGTGGGAATCACTGGTTTGATCTCGATACGATATTATATCGATATTTGCCGATATCTCAAATTCAGTCACGATACGATTTCGATTCGATTTGATCTAGGATCCTCCGATCGATATGAAACGATATAAAGCAATATAATGAGTGATTGATCACAATTATTTCCAT
>JAVQJG010134510.1:0-18850 GCA_036024015.1 Craterocephalus amniculus | reverse complement strand
CCCTTGGGTTCGGACCGTAGACCCTCGGGGTTCGGACCGTAGACCCTCGGGGTTCGGACTGTAGACCCTTGGGTACGGACCGTAGACCCTTGGGGTTCGGACCGTAGACCCTTGGGGTTCGGACTGTAGACCCTTGGGTACGGACCGTAGACCCTTGGGGTTCGGACCGTAGACCCTCGGGGTTCGGACTGTAGATCCTCGGGGTTCGGACCGTAGACCCTCGGGGTTCGGACTGTAGATCCTCGGGGTTCGGACCGTAGACCGGACCGGGTCGGTCCTTGCTGACAGGAACCGGGTTGTGTGTGCAGGGGCCAGGAAGGAGGGGGCCGTTGGCTTCTTTAAGGGAATCGGGAAGGGCCTGGTGGGCGTGGTTGCCCGGCCGACGGGAGGCATCGTGGACATGGCCAGCAGCACCTTCCAGGGCATCCAGAGGTATTTCTTTTTCTATGATCCACTGATCTTCTTCTACTGTTTCCATGTCTCACTAATGCTCTACTTCTGTTTTCTATGTGCTGTGTTGTTTCCCGGACTGTTGTCTTTCTGTGTCTTGCTGTCTGGTGTGAGTATTTCACATACGACGCGTTAAAGCTCGGCTCCCTCATGCCGTGATCGCATTTCTGAGCGCGTGCAGTTGAGATCGGCCGATTGGACAGGGTCAGTGGTGACGGAGCCGAGCTTTAACTCCTCCGTGTTTGCATGTTGGTTGTTGCAGCAGACACATGGTAAGTCACTGCATCGTGTCATCATGCTGTCCGCCATCACGCCTGAAGCCCCGTCCCCTCATCACAGCCACACCCCTGAGGAGAGTCACCTGACCTGGACGGGCCAATCGGGTCGCAGGTTCAGATCTGTCTGGGCTCAGAAACATGTTTGTTCGGCCCAGTTTACATTTGTTGGTTCTGTTTACAAGCTTGACTCTGTTGGTTCTTACCTGGAGGCCGCATTTACCTGTACTCGAGTACTGGAGGCCGTATTTACCTGTACTCGAGTATCGGAGGCCGTATTTACCTGTACTCGAGTACCGGAGGCCGTATTTACCTGTACTCGAGTATCGGAGGCCGTATTTACCTGTACTCGAGTATCAGAGGCGTAGTTACCTGTACTCTGGTATCAGAGGCGTAGTTACCTGTACTCGGGTATCGGAGGCGTAGTTACCTGTACTCTGGTATCTGATGCGTAGTTACCTGTACTCTGGTATCTGATGCGTAGTTACCTGTACTTTGATTTTCAGCTGGAATCCTTGAAACTTTTTTATTTGTAAGATACTTTGTGGGTTCAGGGACCGGCCTGAACGGGACCCAGAGCCTCCGTCCAGTTTTCCTTCCTGTTCAGGTTTAGGCTCGGGTTTTAGTGGTTCTGCCGCTTTCTTCCTGTGTAAGGTGTAGGTCAGCTGCTCTCCTCAGGGATTGGTCGGTTGAATGTCACATGGTCTGGATCAACGCTGATGTGTAGAAGTGTTTTTCCCTCAGAAATGAGCTGCATCAAAGAGAAAACGGCAGATCTGTATTTTTGACATTTTTCACGTATGAAGCAGATTTTTTAAGTGAAAGTGTCTCTCAGAGCAGGGCCAATCAGAACCAGTCTGCGTAAAAATAAATCACAGCAGGACCAATCAGAATCAAATCAAATCAAGTCAAACTTTATTTATATAGCACCATTCATACACAAAGCATCTCAAGGTGCTTTACACCATAAAATCAAACGTTGGAAATGAAATAAAAACAAGTTCACAAACAAAAAATGTCTGTCAGTTTTTACATTTATCATCATACACACAACACACACAGTCACACACACGCACACAGACACACGCACAACAGAACAGAAAATCATCAAGCTACTTCTCTTTCATAAGAATAAACTGTCTCTTTAACTGAAACAATTGTGTAACACATCATTTAAGCTAAATACATAAAAGACAAATGGCTCGACACCGCTGTGAGGGGAACGATACCTTGGGGATCCGTCCACACCGGGAGCCACCCCTCCAGCAACCACAGAAGCCACCGCCACAGGAGCCGCCAAGATCAGGGCAGGCCAGGGCCCCGACCACAGCCCTAGGACTGTGATGCAGGGCCCGGCCAGACATCCCGACCAGGACGACCCCCACAGCAACAACCCCGCAGACCAGAGAGACGGCTCCCGATGTGGAGGATGCCCATAAGGAAACACTGGAGTTAAAGAGTTAGAAAAATAAAAATAAAAATAAAAATTTAAATATAATTAACATGTACCTCCATAAGAGTACATTATAAAATCAGTTAAGAATAGATACATGAGATAGTAGTTAAATAGATAAAATGGATCAAATAAATAAATAAATGATTAATAAAAATTCAAATAAATAATTTCATGGATAAGTAAATGAGTAATAATATAGCTAAATAAATAAATAGCAATTCGATTGAAAGCCAAGCTAAAAAGATGGGTTTTGAGCCTCTTTTTAAAAACATCTACAGTCTCTACAGCCCTGAGGTCCTCTGGCAGGCTGTTCCACAGGCGAGGGCCATGATATTGGAACGAGGCCTCGCCGTGTGTTTTCTAATCTGCTGCATCCGTTAATATTACAAACTGAAAATGATGAGGAACATCAATAATACATGATTTAACACTGTCCACACATTCCTCCAGATCTTTGCCAGTCAGCCTCGACATGCAGATCTTTTCATACCCAAACAAGTTTCGGAGCTCTTCACAATTAACCTAATTAGTTGTGAGACGTTCCCCTGAGCTTTTTTATTTTTAAACCAATGAATTTGCACGATCTAAATGATTTCCAAGTCATTGCATTCTGTTTTTATCTAGAGCTCCTTGCAGAGTATTTGGACTCTAAGTACCATGACAGAGTCAGAAAGCTGCGGTGCATAGAATATAAAGTAGGTGTTCAAATATACCTTAAAACATGATGACATGAGCTGAGATTGTTGTGCAATCCTTTAATAAACTATGTGTTTCATTTGTGCGTATACCTTGATGTCTATGGGGTGTGTCTCAGTGGGACAGAGCAGTTTGCGCCGAGCGTTGCCACCTTGGTTTATGGTCCAGTGTCCTGTCATCCTGACTTCCGGGAGGGGCAACCTAAAAACAATAAACCAATAAGGCCCAGAAACGATGCATTTCCTGAGATAAAATGCAGGCATGTTTCTACTCTGTAATTTTTTCATTTAGGAAAATGACTCTTTTTTAATTTCCACATAAACATAAAGACTGTATTACAGGCTGAAACCGGCTAGTAAAAACTGAAAGTTTTTGCTCTATTGTGAGCTGGCTCTTTGTAAACAAGCACTTTAATTTGATCCCACGGTCTCTACAAAGAGATCCAACCAATATATTGCAGGACAAATGCAAGTCCCTGCTCAGCTTGTCATATCTGACCAGATGTTTACTGGTTCTTCTCATGAATTACAGCTGGATTGTTGCCACAGTCTTATTGACTGCAGGTGGGGTGAGAGATGTGGCATGACCACAAAACACACACACATTCCAAGGAGATTGGAAGAGGGTTTGAAGGGAAGAAGGTCCCCCTAACAATTAATATGCCTATGAATAGAAGAGCAACAAGGCAGAGAGACACCGTTTCATGTTTTCAATGTCCAAAATTGGAAATCAAGAGACAAAAATATTTGCTTTTATGTACACAACATGTGGTGAAAGCGACTTGTCTGATATAAACTGATCAAGATGGGCTTTAAATCACTTAAATACAGAACCAATAAACTTGGATGATGTCAGAAAGGAAATAATAGAGCAGATAATCTATAAATCAGTGTGGTTTAGGTCAAGGAAAATACTTGTTTCTGCTCTGCCACTTCAACATTTTGAACTGCCTTAACAGACTCATATTTTAGAATAAAACCACAGGAGACAGAGGAAACAACTATTTTCCTTTATTTAAAAGACAATTGTACATAATGAGACAGTGTACTGGATGTTAAAATGGTTTCTTCTTGATAAATATCTAAAGGAGGTGAAGTATGTCAGCATTCATTCAACACTACAGAAAGCAGTGAATAGACTTCATGGAAGCCTCAAAGTGTAATCCAGTCAGAAAACAATCACAGAGATCAAAGCAACACGGGTCAGTACCGGTAAGATTATGATTTTACAGTGCAAGCAGCTCTAAACTCAAATCATCTAATTTCTACACCATTATCATCCAAATGAACTCACATTCAGTGTTTTAAGTGCTTTTCTATGATAGATTTTACACATCAGACCCCAACAAAATTCTAAATTGTTTTTCGTGGGCACAATTAAAAAAACAAGTTGGTTAATTACTGGAAAACTGTTAAAATTAATGAGTCTTCCTGCACAATTTCTTTGTGCAATGAAACAATTTCCTATATGACCTTTGTAAGTTGGTGGGCGGGGCGTAATCAAAGCACTGGAGCTGACCAATCAGAACAAAGAGGCATTTCTGTGTAAGTCCACTGAGGCAAACAATGCTTCAGCTTTCATTTCATCAAAAGTCATGATAAAAATCCTAAACTTGTGATCTAAAACTTGTGATAAATTTGAGACACATGAGATTAAAGATGTATATTTTAACAATGCTTACGATTGGTTCCTGATAACCCTAAAAAGGGTTATATTAACAAAAATAAGAGGCCGTCCAACATGGATTATGGAGAACATGAAGAGGTTTCTACTCCACGCATCGTCTTCACAGACTACCACTGAGCATGTGTCCTCTTTGAAGATATCATTTGCAAAGTATGACAAGGCAGAAAGTCTGATCTGTTCCTTAGTGTTCATTCATTCATCTGGTTATTATTAAAGACGGATGTTTGTCTTGCACACTCTGTCTCATCCACTGTCCTGCTGTACATTCTGTCTATAGCTGTGTTTCCATTACCCCGAGATTTGGGTAAACCCTAAATATCAAAATAAAAAACTGGCAATAGAAACTGCTACATTTAAAAAAACGCTCAAATATCACAAAACTTTTCTATGCTCTGATGAGGGGATTTTTCAGACATAGAATGAACGTAATGGAAACCCTTTTTTTTTCGCATTTACACGTCACTAGAAACTTAATCAGGTCGGGTTGCCAGTTTAAAATGAACGATTTGACCAGAATTGCAGCTTATGCACTTAACACCATTCAGTAGAAACACCTGCTATTCTTCTCGCTCTTACTCCAAATTCTAAAAGTGTTGCTTTTGTTTTGCAAAAAAAAAAGTAATGGAAACACAGCTGGTGTCTGCATGTGCCGTTAGCGTGTGCGTATGATCCTAACAAGTGCTCACGGTGCCTTACTCCTTTGCCAGTTTGACGGAGGTGGGCTTGGCTCCGATGGGAATGCCGTGCTTGTGCAGCGCCTCGATCAGAACCTCTCGCATGTCCTTGTTGTAGGAGTCGAAGTCAAAGACGTTCCTCACCACGTTGGCCAAGCCCTCGTTGGGAAATTTCTGGTTATGAAGTCATGTGAAGTTGAGAAAAAGAGGCAGGAAGGGAAAGAAGATTTAAGACAGAAGCGATAAGAAAATGTTGGCAAGAGGAAGAAGAAAGGCAGCAGTGAGAGGAATGAAAAAGGGAAAAAGAATAATATTGATTACATTTCATCATTTTTTGCACATTGGTCCTAAAAAGTTTGCTTTTTACTTTATGTATTTAAGGCAAATGATATTTAATCATTTGCTTTACATATATTAAATATGTGTCCCAAAGTGACCGGAGAATACTGACATCAAGGACAGCTTGGTGCAACATCAGGGCATTATTAGACAGTCTATCAAATAATAACTGACTGGTGTCATAAATTTACACCCTGCAGGGAATAAGCAAATCTTTCTCAAATTAAATCGCATAAGATGCTGAGATGTTTTACAGAGAACATCTTAGCAGAGTGTGGATGCAGAGGAGATTCTTCCGAAGCATCCACACTCACATTTGACACGAAGTGCTGCGTTCTTCATCAAGAACAAACATTAATACAGCTTCTAACATTACCTGAAACGGATATAAAGTCAAAATGAAAAATAGGTTTTATTTATTAAAGTAATATGATTAAATATACAATTATCAACTTATATAATAATCAAATTAATCAGTTTTCCATCCTTGATATTATATAATGATTATCATCTCCAAATGAAGAAGGCTAATTTATTGAATATATCACTTAAAATTATCACTAAAAATCAGATAGTTGGAGCAGAACATTAGAGGATAGTTTATAAAAGACCCAACAGACACGGAGCAGGGAACATTATTAAGACCATAATTGCAATTTATGCTGATATATTAAAGGAAGCTTACACAGTTCGATAAATCTCTACAGAATCAATAAGAAGCTGTTCCCAGCAGGCTGCAGCTGAATGTTTGGAGCACTGTACTTTATCGATCACGGCTCCCGTTACCACAAAGGGGCCATTATGACTACAGGTGAAACAGTAATTACAGCCGCGGCCTCAAAAAAAGCAATTTAGACGGTCACTAAATTATTCCATCTGTCCCAATCCTGTAGGTATCAGTGATGGATGAGAGATTTCAGCACCCTGTGGGGAAATCAGAGATAAGAGCTGCTCCCCGGGCACTGATGTATTGATCTTAGCTAATGCAGCTTTGAAAGCCCTAATGTCCATCTTCTTCTTCAGAGTCCATTCGTCTCTGGATTTTATTTCCACATTTCTTTAAATTGAACTGAATGAGTTTAGAAGGAAGTTACACCACAAAGTGGGAGGGGGAAGTGACCTGATAATTGGATGCACACACAGGAAGTATGTGTGTAACAATTCACATAAACAGCTACTAACCTATGAACAGAGAAAAACTCTCAGCTTTAACTTGAGAGATTTTAAATTTAAATTCAATTCAATTCAATTCAACTTTATTTGTATAGCGCCAATTCATAAAAAAAGTCATCTCAAATTCATTGATAAAATCTAATTAAACTGATTTTCATCAGTGTGATCTTCTTTATAAAAGCTGAAGTTTTAGACGTTTGGTGCTCTGCAGCTTTCAGGCATGTGTTTACACAATGCCACGGAGAAAAGACATCAGCATTGATCTCACAGAGGCAAATGTTCCCAAAAATCAATCTGGGAAGGCTTATAAGATTGTTTCCAAACTATCCATCATTCTACAGAGAGAAATAAAACATTAAATACAGCTGCCAATCCTCCCAGGAGCGGACAGTGGATGCTCCAGTGTCTTTGGGCCTTTCCATATTTACAATTTCTCATGCTGACCTTTGCACCATGTGCGAATAGGTGTATGAGGCGTAGAGGATTAAGGCTTATTTGCTGATGATACTGACAAATGAGTCCAAAATGCAGAAGCTCAAATCATCCACAAAGTTCAGCCAAAGATTAAACTATGCAACGCTGAGAGCCACATCTCAGACTCCCCAGGCCTGGGTTGATGAAGTCTGAACAAGTTTGACTTTTTCGGAGGAGAAAAGTCGCCTTCTTTTTCTTCTTGTTCCTAAATAATAATCTGGATAAACCATAAGACCTCTGGAGCAATGTCCTTTAGATCAGTGGTTCCCAAACCGGGGGTCGGGACCCACATGGGGGTCGTGAAATCATTTCAGGGGATTGCCAGATAATAGCGAAAAATATATAACCATATATATATATACATTTTTAAAATGAATTTGGGATTTTTAATCAGGGTTGTAGGAGTAGGAATTAACAAAGACATTAATAAAAATGTAACACCTTATTCTTTAACACATTCATGCAGAAATCCATTATAATCTTCCTAATTCATGAAGATAGATCAATCTCAAGCCTTATATTTGGAAGATCCTGCAAGACGACCAGTCTGATTTATAATTATTAATTATGATTGTAGAAGGGGGGGGTCACCAACACTGATATCTTGGGGGTTATGGCTCAAAAAGTTGGGGAACCTAGACAGACTGGACCAAAGTGGCGATGTTGGGACCACGACATGTTTGGTGAAAACCAAACAAACTGCGCAAACATCTGCTACCAACAGTCCAGCACGGTGGTGGAGGAATGATGATCAGGGCTTGTTCTGCAGCTTCAGGACCCAGACACACTGCACGGTGAAACCCCAGTATCCTGGAGTTAAATGTGAGTCCATCTGTCTGACAGAAAAGGCTTGGCTGAAACGGTCTCATGCAACAGGACAAAGATCCTAAATCCAGCCAGAGTCCAGACTCAGGACTAAGATGTTGGGCTGGACCTTCAGAGAGCTGCAGAAACCACCAAACTAAAGCAATGTTGGTAAGAAAAGACTGATAACATCACAAAAAACCATAACGTCTTCTTATTGCTGCTAAAAGATTATAACACTGTTGGATCATGAGGATGTAGTTTTCCCACAAATTGTTTTTTGGTTATAATTATTCCCACAATATAATATGCCATGTTGCTGTATTCACATCGTTTTAAAACCGAATAAAACCAAGAAAACCTTTACACTCTCAGAAAATGTTCTTCTTTTTACAAAACGACATATACGATCATTCCAGAAGCAGAAAGTGCTCGGCTCTTCTTGCAACATCTTGCATAACCTGGCCGGCATCCAGTGTGAAAACCTCCTCCTACAGCTGCAGATAGCACATTATTGTGTAACTAAGGAGTGTGTCCATGTGTGAGTGTGAGACTGAGGAGGCAGGGAACACCGTCTTCCCTTTCACACAGCTGAGCTGTGAAGACTCTCTTGCATTATTAAAGCGGTGCAGGATTGAGGTCACATGAATAATCGATGGAATCTCGTCTGAGACAAAAGCCGAGGAAACAAAGAGAAAAACTAGTTGTTAAGGACAAGTCCTCTTACCTGGAGGTGTTTAACAATGTTGACCACCTCTCGAGTAGAGTACGGGTAGGATATGGTGCCCTGGTCCGCCATGGACCTCAGCTCTCCGAAGGCGGCCACCAGTTTCTGCAGAGTGGCATCGGGGACGTCGGGGCCGTACTGTTTCAGCATGGCCAGCTCTGCCTGAGGCTTGGGATTGTCCACAGCATGGCAGCTAAACATATCACCTGCCACCACATACAGATTCCTCCTTTACAATATTCTGCATGCACATTCTAGCTGACCTACTCACACCCTGGACTATCCCTGTGTGCATAAACTCCTAATGGCTCCGGTTACATGATGCTTTTTAATTCACAATTAAAATATTCCCCTTTAGGTTTACATGGAAAACACATTTTCTTCATTCTACTTTAAATCAAGGGGTTGGGAAGGGTTCTGATTGGAACATAGGTTTACAGGAACTAAACAAACTCTGCTTCCTGCTTCAGTTCTTATAAACTACAACATAAACACCACATAATAAGAAGCATTTTCACTGGATTTAGATTGAAGTTGTGAAGCAGCAGCCTGTCCCTAGCATACTACTTCACTTTCAAACTGTGAATCCAACATTTATGGTCATCATGGTGACAAAAAAGGAGACGAGCAGAATTTACTTAAGCAGAACGAAGATATACAAGATAGAGAAATTATTTAATTTAGAATTAAAAGTGGAATAAACCAGCCACTTACTTTGGAATTCAGGAAGGAATTACCTTTTATTCTGAATTAAAACTCTGATGTGAAAGTGGCCGCAGTCATTTCTTAAATCTTTCTTTTATTAGCACAAGAGAAGACTAGTGTTCATGTTGGGTTGTATACATGTCAGTTTACCTAAGGCTCCGAAGAAGTCGTTCCCCAGGAATGGGAAGCCGGGTCGGTTAGCCAGGACGATCATCCGGAAGTCTGGGTGCATCATGATGGTGTTTGGCCTCCCTTCAGCTTCACGTAGATCTTCAAGAAAACAGAATAACAAATCACAAAAGAATCACAAAGGACTGATTTCACAAAGTGCAGCTCTGGTTGTGTCTGAGGCTACACGAAGAACCAAGATGTTTACAAAAGCAGAACCTCCGAGTACCTGGACTAAAAGACCCTGGATTAGGGGACCTGTCTCCTATCGAGGTGCTGAAGTCGCCGTGAGCGTACCTGAAATGATTCTGCGGCCATCAGCCAGGATCATCTCTCCGCTCTCCACCAGGGTTTTGAGGATGCAGGTGACGTTAGTGGGAGCTTTGTCAGCCTCGTCAATCACAAGTATGTGACCCAGCTTCACCGCTTTCACCTGAACACAAGCATGTAATTCACTCATCTGCCTGTTCCAGCCTAAACATACATTAAGTCACATCATGGTCAAATGTTTGAGTACAGGACACTTCAAACTGAGGTACAGCGCAAGTTTATAAAAAGGTACAAATCCAAGGTTCAATTTCAGATCCACATCTAAACTACAGTCAAATGCATTCATTAGTTATAACATGAGCAAGGATCATAAAAAATAATAAAAAAAAGGAGCTACGTGTTCCAAACTGACCAGAGGCGAGTCCTCGTATGTAATGATCCCATCTCGCACCGACGGCTGCAGGGTCAGAGTCTGGACCGTCGTATCCCTGAAGGATGGAAAAAATGATGTTTATATTCATCAGAAACATCAGGAACAAACCTGTGAATTAGGTTTGAAAATGAAACGGCACTTTGTCTTATAATAATCACATGACCACACCCCCAGAAACCTTTGTGATTTTTTTACTTCAGAGCAAAGATCTTTTTATTTTCTTAAATTCGGTCATGACCTCTCATCAGTTAAAAGCCAATAACAATGTTTTGCATCTACTCCAAATGACATTTTAGTTATCCATTTATCTGGTATGTGATAATGAGTCTTGCTGCACCAGGGGGTAAACACTTATTTCTACAATGATCAAAGCACGCTGAACTTGCTGGGTTTGGGAATGGGAGCTTCCTAGCAAAGGAAAGGAAAAAAAGCACTGATGTTGTTATGAGGGAGGAAGTTCTGCTTTTGTTTATGCTGTACAACTAGTCTGCATGTACAGGCAGAGAGGTTTGCAGCTCGAATTAATGCGATTCTCCACAATTATCCTTTGTTCCTTCTCTGAACACTTCCTCCTTCCGCCCAGCCCTCCCTCCAGCTCGCCTCCATGGCTTACAGTGTGACCCAGGACCTGCCCCACTTTCCTTTCTGGCTGGCTGCATTTCTTTTGCTTTTTTGAGCCACATCTCTGTAGGATTTCAGTCGCAGGCTCCCAGAAGCTGCATGCACAGATCCTCCTGCCTCTGCCCCCGCTCTAATATTAGCATCTCCTACAGTAGCTAACCAGGCCACATCCATGCTCGGCTCCACTTCGACTTTCACAAGACCTGGACTTAGTATGCATACGCCGGCCGAGAGGATGTGGAAATACTGGTCAACACACTCAGAGTGACTAATACAAAGAATGAATATGTTGTTACTGAAGGAAAAGATGTTTAACTTCATTACATCTTTATGTTTATTCATCTGCTTTCCTGTTAAGTCCGTGACAGGATCAACATTTTCTTATTAGTGCAAAGTGCCTCAGATTGATCTAACCCACATTCACCAGCAAAGCTGATTTCACGCCGCACGATCAACTGATCTGTGGATGAGCAAGCCTGACCTCATTTTCCTGGAGGTGCAATTGTGAGAGTATTTCTAGAAGCAGAAAATCCAAGTTAGAAAGGACTCCTTGAAATGGCTTCTCTTTATATGAACATGCGAAGTCCTTGTTCTGGTTAAGAAGGTGACCCAATTTACTGGAGACCGAAATAGCTCTGACACCCTTAGATGGGAAGGACAAGGCTGGCGGTAGGAGGACGTTCTGGCAGCTCACGTCTCCTTGTGAACAGGATTGTCCATTTGTTAGAAATCAAAGACATAAAAACTTGGAAGGAAAGTAAGGTCATGTGGAAAAATACAGCCCAACTTCTGTCAAATTTAAGCTTTTATGCATCGCAGCATAAATGTTCTGGCTTCCATGCCTTGTATGAGCTGCACCAAGTTATTGTTAATAAAATAGAATGGAGGGAAAAAAGCCCTCTAGTCCATTTTAACAGCAATAATGGTACATTATTGAATAATAAGCAGCAATCAAATATATCATCTTTTTTTTTTTTGGTCACATATGTATGCCATGTAGCATATGAAGGTCTCACCTGTGGAGCTGCAGGTATTCTCTGGGCCTGTTGAGAAGGTGCAGGAACCTGTCCACTATTTTATTTTTACCCACGCCCTGTGGAGGAATAAATAGCTGAGCAACTCAATGAGGATCTAAGACATTACACATCACATACACTGCATTTGATTAACTATACAAACAAGCTGCATACATCACAAAACGCTTAGCCAGAAGCACCGATTTCAGTGTTCTGGCTAACAGACATGATCATTTTCAGATAAGAGAAGAAGTTCAATTTGATCTTTGGCTGTTTTATTTGATTTTTGTCCTTTAAATAGATCTAAGTGCAGAGGCTACTCCAAGCAATAAGCCAGAATTGGGCCTTGACATTACAAAAGCTAATACTATTAATTATTCTTATTCATTGTAAGTGGTCACAAAGACTTGTGCTGTGTGAGCAGAGAGACTTCTCTGATATCTTCTCAGCATCTAAGACCAGTTTGTGAAGCAGGAAGACATTCACGTATCAGCAAGTCAAGTTACAGACTCATTTCTCCTTCTCACACTTTCATATCAGCAAACATTTTTAACTCCAGATCAAAGTTCCCTCATCCAATCCACCCTCAACCTCACCTTCCTTAACCATTAGAGGGAACTGCATGAGTAGAGAAGTACTGTCAGGACTACAGCACTAATCCAGCATAGACCCAAAGATGCATCTGGACTACTGTTGGCTGATGCCACATGTCACAAAAACTGGACTGAAGATCAGTGGGAACAGGTCTGATGGAGAACCAGGTGCCAGATGCCATTTTTTATCCATGTTCAACTGTTGCCTCTGGCCCAGGTCATCATAGCAGAATCAGTTCTTCATTGACTCACCTGGTTAAAGCTTATTGTTTTGACAACCAACAGGGAGCAAGTGAAGCAAATGAGCAAGCTAAACTAGGTGAGCTAATGAAGAGGAAGAAAGAAGCCAAACAGAAAGCATAAGTAGGAAAACCCCAAAGTAAAACAGGAAAGATGAGACTAAAAAATCAAAACCCACAGATCATGACACAAACGTCTAACGTCCGTCCCTCATCATATAATGGCTAATCTGAGACATTGCAGCCACACTATTATAGATTTACACTCTAACCTCCATTTAACTCCGAAATAAATCCTAAATTATAATAATTTACAATTTTATTTAAAACCGCCTTTGAGAACACCCAAGGCCACTGTAAAAGGAGCATTTACAATCGTCCCTTTGTCTTCGTAACTTACTAAATTAACATAAACTTTTATAAAATGAGACGTGAAACTAGCGTTTACTACTATAAAATGTATGTTGTGCAACAAATCATGTGATAAGTAAAGTGATTTTCCACACCAGGAGCCTCCCTCTGCTAGTTTCTGCTTCAGTCTTTTCTCACACGGCTGTAAATAGAGATAAAGACGTGTCTGTCTCATCAGCAGGGGGCAAGAAACCAAGTGTGTCCCCCAAGTTTTGATGGTGCTCTGTTTTGACGGGGGGGCTCCCACGGGCCATTCCTGGCCAGCGGCTGAATCTGTCAGACGTCCAGTAAGCGGCTCTGACAGCTCCTGATGCCTCGGCTTCGCCCGTGCGTGGTGCAGGCTCAGGTTTGCAAATGGTTTCCCACTCAAACTTTACCTCCTCTGGGTGATAGTACACCATGTCCACTTTCTCTCCCCCTCTCTTCTTCCATCCTCCCTTTAACCCTGTCCATTGGATATGTGGTGGGGGCGCTACATACGTCTTCATGCCAACAGCGAGTTGTTGGAGGGAAGCTTGTTTCATAACCGCCCCCCTCCGTGTCCAAGCAGAGCTGGCATGTGTGTGCGCCAGCTGCAGAGACCAGATGCATCCACCTCTGCAAACCTCGCTTATGATCACGCCTTTACGGACAGAAGCCCGACGAAAAGGAGCCCTGGTGTTTAACTCACCTGGTTGCCCACCAAAAGGAGGTGCTCTCCTAACAGAAGGTCTTTCAGCATGTCCTCCATCACCATCATGTGCTGCAGGGACACAAAGACAAACATTTCAGAGCTGGACTTCGGCCGAGCCTGCGCAGCGTTACACATGTTAGGAAAAATAAATCAGCTTGATGTCTCTTCTCCTTGTCAATTCTGAAAACAGAAAACAGGTCATAGAAAAAGTAGGGCATCCTCCTTCCACTCGTTTTTTTTTTCATCTCTGTCTCCAACACGAGCAGGCAGAGGAAAAGGGCAGAATGAGGACAGAGAGTGGGAAAGAGAGGAATCTGGGTCGCACGCCGTCACCAGTTATGCCTGAGGATGTCAGAGTGTCATTTCCTCTGTTGGCTCCTCTCTGGGCATCCTGTGGTTGAGTCACACAGGGCAACATTAATGACAAAGCACCCAAAAAAAATAGCGCCAAGCTCCGCATCGGCTGCTACGACATTACAGAGAGGTGGGATTACATCAGTACCGCAGATAAACTCAGAGTTAGACGCATTTCTACCTGAGGCCCGGTGTGTGGGTTACCTGGGGATTGTCATAGAAGAGCACGTCAGGAACTTTCATTTTCTGGTTGGGGTTGTAGATGGGGGCCGAGACACTGCCTATCGTCAGCACGCCATCTTTTATCACACCTGCAGTCAAATAACAGCGCAGCTACCTGAAGCCCAGCTCTGAGAAACTCAGCTGGGCCTCAGCAGCTACTGCAGAAAAAAATAGGTTTCTTATGAAAGTTTGATCTTTCCCCGAATCACAGACTAATCTTCCCACCTTTAAGATGTTTTTCTTGTCTTATTAAAAAATGTGAGAAAGTAAACCTACCTGAGCCATTTCTATCACCTGGTTTGGGTACGAATATCAAAAGTGTCTGTTTTGATCATTTGCTACTGTTACTATATTACTATAACCTTAACCCAAAACAGAAAACTAAACAAAAAAAAAAGATATTATTGGTCCAAGTCTTCCCTGTCTGCCCTTTGTCTTTCTATTCATACCTCATCAGAAATGCAGTTTCTAGTCACTTCTGTCAACCTGTAAATCTCTTTCCTCAAGCTAAAAAGCTATCTAGTAGAGTTTTTGCCCCTCCGATCCCCCCATTTGTCTGACTTCTACCAAATACTGCTGTCAGCACGACTCTGAAACAAACAGCAAACTGAAATGGTCGTGATAGCCAGAGATATGCACATACTTATGATGCAAATTATTTCACTGAGACTCAACATCATTATTTATCTATTCTAATGAAAGCAGCAAAAAACTGTGAATAAGATATATTTAATGTGATTTCATGTGTCTGTGTGCATCTTCCACAATGATCCCAACAGCCGCTAACCTCACATGTTGAAAGTACATCCGACACTCAGGTGGTCTTCATGTCAAATCATGAATCATGCATGACTCAGATGACTCTTTATTAAAGGGACAGTGCGGAGCTAACTTGGCTTTTAATTTGGCTTTATTTGCAAAAATCTAGCAGCACTTCCATAATTATGCATTTTATCTTAGTTTAATCACAATCCTCTCCAAATTAAAGGTCCCTCATTGCTTAGAATGACTTAATTATGAATACATAGGTGACGGTGGACGCAGCTTAAGGCTCACATCGCATCGCCATCTTTACATAAAGTAGTCCAAACGGGCCAAACTTGTTAGCCCTACGTGTTTTAGCAATGAACCCCCGTGTGTTGTTGGGGGAGGAGAAGGAGAAACACGCAGCTGACCATGGATCGTTCACTTTGCCTTCTTCCACTAAAACGGACAAGCATCCAAACTCCTTACCCCAGAAGGAGGGAAAACTACCAAGAAAAGAAAAAGGGTTAATAACTGGGAAAAAGGAGGTTTACATTGGTTTAGCTACCAGATGGAGATTCACGAGGGAGATGAAAACTGACGGGGGTTGCAGCTTTCTGCTGGCCAGGATGGTCCAGCAGCTACTTTATCCTCCCGTTTGCTCCCATCATTTACTGTCTCTAACCTGTTAGCGTCTCTGTTGCCCTTTTTTTGACTCTCATAGGCTTCCGTAGTGGTACTAATAAGCTTAAACAGCGAGACGCCAGAGAGCACGGCTGTGTTGTTTGCATCAATTAGCGCACCACTAGATGGCAGTAGTTATAACACACCGGGGCTTTAAGAGCTTTATTAACAGAGGAAGATTTATCATTTTGTGTTGGAGTCCTCCTTTTAATCTGCAGCTTCGTACCCCAACTTAAGCAAAATGAAAGTGAGAAACATTTTGTACAGTCTTTTAGCACAAACGCTTCTTCCCTGTCAGACCCATTCAGGCTGCTGTCAGGATTAACAGCTGTTCAGGGAAAGGAGAGCAGTGGACCAGACTCACAGTGATGATCCCGGGTCTGTTCAGCCGGGTCCGGCGTATCCTGTATGGAACAGTTGCTGAGGCTTTTTTCAAGAGAGGCGCGGGCCAGGCTGGGTAGGAACCTGAAAAACATGCAATTTCACGATTTCATCGAGGGACATGACTGAAACATCTATGAGCCATCAAATCTTTTAAATCCAGCCATAAATATTTATATTTATAGTGTGTGTTCTTCTTTTAATTTATAATATTCATGTAATTTAGAAAATATGCAATGTTTTCTTTAATTGTTACATCGTCACTTTATACTGTTACAGTTTTATGTTTAGTGTATTATGTTCAATCCTTAGTTTTTATCTATTTATTCTTTTTATTTTTCCCACTTTTTCTGCTTTTGTTGCTTTAACATGTGTATTTCCCCGTCCGTGGGATAAATAAAGTCTGATCTAATCTAATCTAGTTAATTCATCACAAAATTTGGGAAAAACAATATTCTAATCATTATATCTGTATGAATCTTTTGTCACCTTTCACTTATATGATATTTCACAGTATTTTCATTGTAAATATTTCCTATTTCTATATGTTAATTATATTGTATTACAAAGATATAAAAGTACACATATATACAAGTATAAGTATGTACAAGTTTTAAAAAAAGTGAATAATTTTTGTCAGTCTTGTTGTGTTAAATGCGCTATAAAAGTAGATTTGGTGCTGTATAAAGCAATAATGATGCATGAGTTTAATCCATTCAGTTTCTCTCAACTGTGTTGCATTTATTTGAAATAAATGTGCTGTAGCTGGGGGTAGTTTGTATATTTACCATCATAAAATCAACAGTGTGATAGGATGATGCTCATTTTCAACCTATAAGGGTAGTATAGTGCTAGATAAGGGTTTATAATATGACTCTATTCTATCCATCAGCTGTGGTGATAATGTCATTACATCAGTCTCCTCGGTGAGGACGTCGTCTGCATCGAGCAGTGATTTGTGTTCCTAAAATCCACTCTTAATGACCCATAATGTCCTGATTCATCTCACCACTGAAAGCCACTCTTTCATGGAAAATGATGGTGCTTTTATCAGAGAAGATCAAAAGGTTTGGGAACACTCTGCAGTCTGACAGCGTGTGTTTATGTGCACCTGGAGAGGCAAGCCTTGTTGACGGCATGAGTGATGCTCTCCTCGGGGTACTGTGAGAAACGGCGGAAAATCCTCAACAGCTGTCTGGTGGACATAGACGAGGCCAGGGACTGCGCCTGGAGAGACGGGTTTCACAAAACACTGCATTTTGCTGGAGCGCGTGCACACAAAGAGCTAAGAGCACACTAACTCACTGTGGGGTCGTTTGTCCCGCGGAGGCTGTGTGTGAGGTGCAGCAGCTGCTCTGCTGCTTCCTTTGGAACATTAGGCGTCTAGAAATCAAAAGCAAAGAATTGTAGAGGTGAGTTTTGTGTCGGCAGAGATGGAAGTGAGGAGGTGGTCGTGCTTCTCACCAGTCCCTGGATGAGGTCCATCTCCTCTGCTCTGGCCAGCGGCGTGACAGTGTGGTACAGGAACATGGTGAGCAGCTCAGGGCCCAGCCACTGATGACCTGTGCTGCTGCTGCTGCCCGATGTGGCGCCCACGACGGGAAGCTCTGCCAGGGCCAGCACTCTGAACGACGGATGGATCGGGAAGATTGACCTGAAAATACACACAAACACACACAGCTGCACACCAGTGGTGGAAGACGCACGCTGTCGAACATCTGTTGAGCCGTGTCCAAGTAGCTGGGGGAAGGAAGCTCAAATGGACTGTGTGAAGGGTGTGTGTGTGTGTGTGTCTGAATGTCCCACCCAATCTATGTCAGGGCCAAAAACATGGCTTCTGACAGCGGTTTGCGAACTCCTCTGATTCATGAGGACAGCAAAGTCCATATCTGTCAAACCACAGAGACACCCACGCTGGATATATTTATTCCACTGCAGGCGAAAGTGGGCGCTAACCATCAGCATCCGCGTTGGATGAATGTGCATGAAGATATCATAGGCGATTTTTATTGGCTTTATTCAGACACAGTAATCCTGAATCCATTTTAATGCGCTTTAAAATCAAAGCAAAGTTTGCTTTTCATTATCTGTGTTTTTCCCGCGGCTGGAGTCAGTGATGTTAACACAAGTTTAATTAAAAATTCATCTAGAGACAAGATCATATCTATGATATATATCTGACCAGGAAACACTGAGATCAATGCATCTGAAAATTCATTTATTTTTTACATCTATTCTAAATTTCATTTCAAGTTTTAAAATTTGCAATAATTTTTTCTGTCTAATTCACAGAACTGTATAAACCTGATGTTGATCTACTCTATATTCTTAAAATGATTTTTTATGTTTTCTTTTTATTTCATTTTACTTATGTAATTCACAAGAAATATTAGATGTTTCCATAAATAATTCAAAGTATATAATTTAGACAATCTTGTTATGAATTTAAATAAATATTAAAATGGAATTTAAAACATGTTTATTTTCACCTGCCACTTGCATGATTTTTTACTGTATTATAATTTTAAAAGATTCCTGTTTCTATATTTTATAATATACAGATATTGTATTTATATATTTTA